>RXPK01003478.1:0-94532 GCA_004143645.1 Protaetia brevitarsis
ACCGTGAAAAGTAAGTCGCATTGCGTCTCCCAAGTTCTTTCATATCCAAGAGAATTGCAACACACCTACATGAATAAAGAAGTAAAAAATAATTGTTATTAATATAACATTATCACTTGTTTTAACGCTATTTGATAATATTCCTTCCTTTACAATATAAAAAGGCATGTATTTCTGCCTAATTAAACAGAAAAATAGGGAAAAATGTATTTCCTGTAGGTAATGCAATGAAAATTAATATTTTATTCAACATACAATTAAAAAATGCGCATATTTAACCTAAACGCCGAGTCAACTTGACTTACGGTTATAAATTGTGTGCAATTACGATTAATGTATATCGATAGCTAATAAGGCATAGTCTTGAGATTCTACCCAATGCGATGGCAAGAAAATTGATTTTATCGTAGAGATTAATGGCTTTAATTTTATTTAATTAACATGGAGGATTGGAATTAACTATAATAAAAGCCAGCTCGTTATTTAAAGTGATTTTATATATTTCATGCAAGTAAACACGCTACTATTTTTGATATATATCTTTTAGAAGTAGTTTAGATAGATGATCTGTTCTACTGATGCTAGATTGAACTTATGCCTCTATCGCTGTACATATGTATATATCCGCTAACGTTATACAATTCATCCTTTATAAAATTGTTAGTTGAGCGGAAGTATTCATAAATGTTATCTAATCGAGAACGGTTGCAGAAATCTACGGCCTAACGAATGTGTTATGTATGACACTGTCATAATTTTTCTTATTATGCATATTATAACATGTGTGAGAGCTCTAATTGTTGGAATTAAGTAATTAAATTTGATATAAATTTTATTTTCAAAAACATATTAATTATGCACTTTATTCTGCTAAAAATAAATTTAATTCGTTTTTGTAACTAATTTTTTTAGCAGACTTACAACTGTACTCATGTCAATGTGTACACGATCAACATTTTACGAAACATTTAGATGATTTTTGAAGGTTGATTATATTGGCTATTACATATTAAGATGTCTTCTAAAAATATTTTGCTGTATTAAACCTTCAAATATAATGTTAATTAAGCAACTAAATTAAGGTAGCGATTGTAAGGTTACTATTTACCACGTGGTTCCCCATATCTTATATGTATATATTTAAGGGGTACATTGGCAGCATTAATGAAATAAAAGCACATTCACTTTATAAAATAACACTTTTTTTCTTCTAAACTAGGATTCGTGTCTTAAAACGTATCAGTTTCTTGTAGTATATATAATACTTGCTTTTAAGTCTATTAGTGTACAAAATTTATGTTAGAAGTAGTCTCCGAAAGACGAATAAAAGAAAACGTAAAATAAATTTGACAAATACTTACATTTTCTTTTCTAATTTTCAACCCATATATTTTCTCAATGATACCCAGGAAACAATATTTTATATATGTATGTATACGAGATTTTAACCGCTCTAGAGCAGCAGCAACAGTGATTCCAACAGGTGTATATATTTTGCCAGCGTCTGAACAATCGAATATAAACCCCGTTGGGTAATAATGCGGGCAGGAGCAATGGCTTGTGACCCCTTGAGCCATAAATATCCCGGCTAGTCTTTGGGATTGTACTCTCTGCTCCTCTATCCTTAACCTAACTAACACATGCTCTGAACATGTCTTAATTCGAACACACTTCAGCCCCTCTATCTCCGTAAGTTCATCTTTATCTCGCGTATACTCGCTCTTCTATACTGTACGGATGGATTTATTTCGTGCGGAAGGAAAAAAACACCCATTTTAATGACGTCCATTAAGGCAATTACGCTCAGCTTTAATTTTTTTCTTTTGTTTTTTTTTTGTTACGTATGGGAATATGTGTATTGCAACGAGGATCTATTGTATTGGACATATGGAATATCGCTTTGACGTAGAGTGAATCAACTTCCGATTATCAGCTGGTGTTAATGGTATTATAATACATAGGTTGCTTGACTTGCAGTCGTATATTTTAGGGATATTTTGTACGTATTGTCGTTCTTGAATATCAATAAATCGGAGGTTTTGTGTTTCTTCTAAGTTTCATCTTATAAGCAGAGACTATATATGTACTATAAATTTGAAATAGGTCTATACTTGCAGCATATAAATAAACTTAGATAACTGGTAGGCTAATGGCTTACATCATAATTATTCCATAAATTTCAAAAGTATATTAGCAAATAAAATAATATAGTCTCTTGCAAAACCATTACTTAAGTCGAGGTTCGCAAACACTTAAATTAAGCTAGTTTTCTCAATATATATTTTTCCAACGTCTTACACCAGGTGCTTCAAGCAATAGATGTAAACCCATAGCTTAGTTAGAGATCTTTTCTCTAATATAATTCTAATTGTACTATATTGCATTGATCACAGTCGAGTCAATCTACTGTGTATATCCTGATTTGAGGTCCAATCACAGTGCTTGACGCAACCTGAGCATTTTTAGTGCCGCCATTTCAGAAGTTATAGATTTCTGCCAAAATGTAACACAACCGTTGCAATTCCTGTAGTTGCAAAATATGTACTGCTACTCAGACTCAGATTAGCATTCGTGGAAGCGACATATGTCAATCTTGAGACCAACAAGTAGCCGCTATTCCGGCTTATAAAGTCTCAGCAGTTTTTTATTGGTGTTTAGCAGATTCATCAGTTCTTTGCCTGGAATTTTCTTTTCATGGCGACGACGATTTTCTTGAGATTTTCCTGTAGACATACATCTATAGATATTTCCACTGAAAAGGTGATTAGGATTTAACCTAAAGTTATTGGGAATAAATAGACGAAACCAGTAATTGCGGTACCTTGGCCTTGTTCTATCGTGAATGCGTCTGGTTGGGAAAAATATTTTGGGTGATTGCTTAAAGTTAGGTTTTACGGACATTACGTCCATTCATCTCTATTTTGAGATCATTTAAGATGGGTAGGAATCCTGCTACACCCTAATCTCAAAATTATTTGATAACTTTAGTTTGTAAACGCTGAAGACAGTGTGTGCTTTTCCTTGCATATGTATGCAGTGATGTCTGGTGTCTGGTGAAGGATTGCCATTCTTATCATTATACTTTAATGACTATTTGCAAAACACATAACTTCATCATGCACATACATTTGAATTGTGTGAATATTAAGTTTTCGTGTAGAGGGAACTAGTTGATACCCTTGAAAATTCCTTTATTCTGTTATGAGATCCTAAAAAAATATTGCCAAATAGTTTCAAATTCTAGAAAATTATTTATTTTAAATATATACTCGCACTGAAATATTATTTAGCTTGTGTCCAGTACGAACCTGTCCCACCAAAGCTGCCAACATATCTTGTAGGTAAATTGGCACTTTGGTTTTTTATTACTGAGGTAAAACACCTATTGGGGAGACAGCCGTTTTGAAGAAGCTTAAGAAGTTGGTTTGGTAAATGTGTGCACTCAAAAACTGACCCGGAGAATAGGAGAAATTGAAATCTCTAATTTATGTTTTTCTGTTGCAAATCCTTCGATCTAATTTCTTAAATGTTTTGATATCTGAGCGCCGCCTCAAATCCAAATGGGATCCCCATAAAATATTTACTGTTTTTATAGGATAATTGACGGCGAATCGAACAAGAAAATGTCTTTATCATTTTGCTTAAAATGTAACTTAAAACATTACAGTACAAGTTTCAATCGCAGGGGTCTTTACAAAAAAAATATGCAACATTGTTATTATTTGGTTGCACTTTTAAGGTATTTTCCTCAATTTTGTTTTTACCCAAGTGTATGTACACCATTAGCCTCCGGTAGTACGCTAGCATCATGTCATCAGCTTTTGTTGCTCTTGAACTTTTTCTATTTCGTTGTTTGTAGAATCAATATTGAAATTAATTTGGAGAATTCGCAGATTCAAGTTTCCCGCATATATTTCTAGGAAAAATTTTCATTTCGTTTTCGTTCGCTGCTTTTAGGAAACCTCCAGGTTGCTTTTAAAAATGAGACATAATGCTAGAAAATTTTATAGGTATGCAATCAAGTGCAAATACAAACTATTTATAACATCATCGATTATAGTGTATCTCTGTTTAATACGTTAATTCAATAGCGATAAAGTATAATCGATGGATTCATAGAAGAATAACTCTCCAAACATACATTCATTCTGTAAAATGACTTGAATAAATATAAACCACAGAACAAACACCTAACATCCGATCCTCAGACCATCCACTTATTTATATGCCAGAGAGTAGAATTCAAATTTGCCGCGATCATTTATAGTTATTGAAAATGTCAAGATCGTATTAAATGTAATACAAAATCGTTGGTAATTCAGACTTGAATGTTTTAAGTTACCGAAAAATTATGGTGGGAAATTTGAATTTTGCCAAAAGGAATAGATTTCTTAATTACCCACAGCTGTAATACTCAAGCTGCTTCTATATCAAGTAGCTCCTTTGGTCCATTGCCTATTTTTGTACGTCCCTTGCCCCGCTGCTTTATAACTCCCACCGCGGACAAACAACAGTGTCGCCGCTCTAGCTTACGCCAGCGGAACTACACATCTAACTGTAATTTGCTATTCAACTGCTTTATTTTTCTCTGTGTATTGCTTCTTCTATCGATAACTATACTATAGTTATTGCAATATTAATATTTTATATCTGCAGGATGACATGAATGTATACAATATATAGAAAAAATTAAAATTCTATAATTAGTAAGAACAATAACATTCATAACACCAAAATGAATTATTTGCCTTAATTATTAAATTCACTTCCATACAATTAAATGTAATAATAATACGCTTATTGTAGGTCTTTTTACATGTTGAAATAAAAATTAGCAAAAGAATCTGTACGAAAGTAGTACCGCATGATAACCTCTTGCCCCAAAGTTGTTCGGAATGATTTATAATTATACACGCATCGTTTGATGTGCAAGTTTTATAAAGCATTTACATAAACACAAACAATCGTAAATCGTTGCTAATTCGGTAACGTATTTGATAATGTCATATCTCTCCGATACGTACAACAAAGTAACTGAGATTTTCGTGCAAGTAGAATAATTATATTGATAATAAATTTATTTCTTATAAAAACTCTTTTCTGAATCACAAAAATGACTACGACAATTATTATCGAGTGAAGCAACATGAGATGTTAATGTGCTTTACATATCTAGTCGAAGATTTAACTAATTACATACATAGCTCCAAAATTAGGGAAAACCAAAACTAAATGTAAAATTGAGAGCCATCGTAATTTGGTACTTATATTTTGTTTTATTCTCCATAGTAATTCAGTGAGAAACAAGTAAAGAGTTCTTCATTTCACATCCCAAAGAAAATTATAAGGTTTTATAACATCATCAAACGTCACTGCAAATTTTAGCAGAGTTATTCAAGGCTATGATTAATGTGTATCATTCTCTATTGCATACACTAAAATTGGTATGTGATAAACTGCATTACGACATTTTATACCTTGGATATTTTATCGTTTATTATACGAGGTATAAATCAAAATTAAATGCTTGTTCCACTATTTAAACTTCTATTTAAGGCTTACACTGGCCACGGCACATTGTTGCCTAGGATAAATAAAAAGTGTAATATGACATACATTAATTAAAAATTTATTATATCAAATGTATTACTGAAATCAAGAAGGATGAGAGTTGACGTTTTACCCTTACCCGTAGCGTATAATATATGCCAATTAATCAGTGCAACCAGCTCTGAAACCTGCCTGATAATTAGGTATAAAATGCTCCTTCATATGTTGCTTCTATAAATCAATGCCCTCCAACATTTTTAACCCTTTACTTCAAATATTATTATGAGAGTAATATATAATAACTTGCAAGTAGAAACTTTAAAACGTATTGCGCATAAAAAGATAATGGTATGGAATGCATTACAATATGACCTTCTTTTAGTTATATAAATAAAATTCCATAATTCCATAAAGTGAGCCGAACACGCTGCATAAAATACTGCGACGAAACCATAAAGTAGATGTGTTTGTAGGTATACATAATGTGGCGTTAGCATCTGTAATAACACACCTATAAAGGTAATTTGTAACTCGCCTCGTAACTCTTTTTCGTGCAAGGTAATATATCTTCTTCTATAACACAATTATAAGCTTGATACGTTAAATATATTAACCCTAATTCATTGTAGTGCTGCCTAACCTCATAAATTTACACCCGTTTCTTTGGCACCATATATGTATGTAAAGCATGTGCGTACATATTATTACTGGTACACAACCTTGTGCGGTAGTAAGTATATTTTTTTTTCAATTAAAAGCCATCTGGCCAGTCTGAATTCCCCTTTCATACATCCGCCACTGCCTACTACGTGATCGTATAACCCCTAAAGCAAAAAACCTTCGTCGCTGAATTCACGTAGGTTATTGTAACCTAATACCTGCCATTGGTAGTAATAAATATTATTCACCTTATAAACAGACGTGCATTAAATTCAGTGGTTTAAATTTACAAACTGTATGTTGCAAAAAGTTACTACTTTGTAATATATTGCGTGCAGTGCAAAATTGCTGTTAGTATGTTGTTAGGCGAGTCTCTTTTAAGAGGTGAAAGCTACATTTGAAGTTTCGACGATTTTTATTTCTCTTGCAATTTACAGCGTTGTTTTGAAGAAAAAGAAAATAATCGTATATATCATAAAAATTCCCTCCAGCAGAGTCACCAAATTACCCATACCAATTTTTTTTAACGCCTTTACAGTAAACCTAACCACACCTTCTTATCAAAAGCAATCAACCGAAATATTTGCAGAATGGTTTACCGATGTGTTTTTGCATCCACTAACTCTAAAGACGGAACAAGCCAACTTTCTGACTCTCCGGAGGGCAAGCAACTGTTTGCCAAACTGCAGACATATATATGTACGAACCTGCCGCCAAACCTACATAAATTTGTAAAATTCCTAAGAAAACTGATATTGTGGCTCCACTATTTCTGTGTTCACCATTTCCTTGCTCATTTTCATTAGTATGAATTAGAAGATATATATCCGGCGTCAATTTATAATGGGAAGTGGTGGACATAATATACATGCAACCACATATGCATATTTTCCTATGTATATAGTGATAACTCCGCCCTGCAATGCACGTGCATCATGTGTAGAGTTGGGCAATTGTCCGGCGGAGCAGATACGTATTACGACGCTGGCCTCAAATAATGTAATATAAATAAATTAGATTAATCGTATTATTGTAATTTAAAACATGTCATATTAATAGAGTTGTGCAAATTTCCCTTGGGAACAAAATCGGACAAAGCGGGCGAACAAACGGGCCTCCTTGCGATGCATTCGCATTTTATATCACTACATATTTAGATAAAATAAAAATTTTTACATTTTATAAGAAAACCGGGCACTGTTGTTACTGACTTGCAACTCTACGGTTCATTTGCTTTAGTGGAGTACATGAGTTGGAGCGCACGTTCTGAATACATACCTGCCGCGCCGGAAAATTTGCCTAACTCGTGTGTTATCGCAAATTTCGACATTTAATAGGAAGGACATTACTATTCCATCTTCTTTACTTTTTTATTTTTTACTTAGAAATTGCCCACAAAGGCGGTGCTATCGTGAACAACTGAACAACCACGTCTACATGGATGCTGGTTCGGAACGTAGACACCTTTCAATAGGGACAAAAACTATGTATAAAAAATCGTCGCAGTTGTTAATAAGCTCCTCTTTCCGATGTTATACCATATGTAATCCTCCCGTGAGCAGCAATAGTAACATTGCGTCCCTATCTAAAGATGTGGAAAGCTCATGCATTCCTCTACTAGATTTCTTCCCGACTATTTATTTCGCTATCTTAACATCAATTATGGAACTTTACTTAATTGTTCTTCCAGTCGCTTTTAATTTAAGTCAGGTAAACAAATGCATATTAAATGTAAAATATTAATGATTGTCTTCCGAAAGCTGTTCATATACTAAATTACTGTTCTTAATACAAAACATTTTATTTAAATTATTTCAATATTTTGTCTTTTTTAGCGTTTCTGGAGATACTTGCTTCTTTCGTCATACCTACAGGTGTTACAAAATTCGCGGAAAAGGTCTATTGTATGCTATTAGCTGTCAAAAACCAAAACAAATATTTCTCTGCCGTTTTTTAATCCGATCAACGCTTTCTGACTTACACAAAAAATTAAAAATAAAATGAGTGAAGTTTTAAAAATTTTTTTCTCGTACTGGTCGAATGATAAAACGGTAGAGAAACATTCATTTCAATTTTGTATATTTAAAGACACCGTATAGTTCGTATGCCTAAATTTCGTAACACTCTGTATACTAGTAAGAATTTTTATGTCTCTTCTTTACAGTTTTAAGCAACTGTAAGTAGTTTTTTTTTTGGTTTAATATTTTATACATTATAAACAGCTGTAAAAGCCAATAAAAACGCAAACTGTTAAAATAATTTACATAAAACTCCTATTCAATGGAATAGTAAATTACAATTGTACTGAATATTAATACATACATATATAAGCCATAAATAAAGCATTAAGTAAAGCAATAGTGGTTTTCATTTTACCTGTTTTCCGCAATCCATTACGTCATTTGTATAACTTCAGTATGTCAAAATTTGTAGAAAAAACCTAGTTTAACTAGGATGCCATGCCACGTTTTCAAGTATCATAATTTTGTGATATTTGCAACGCTACTAAAAACAAAATGTTTTACGTTAGTGATTCTTGTCGTTGAATTCCATTTGCTAAAGCCTCAATTGAATGTACACTGCAGAACCAAATTAACCCAAATTAACTAAATTTATCTATGAGTCCGATTTTTTATTAGTTGTAATATTATCTATTTGCGCGAATAAAATCTTACAAAAATACATAGACAAAAGAAATAATTCAACTAATTGAATGTATGTTTTTGTTATTGTTTAAATAAAAGCAACGCGTCTTCAAGGTATTTTTACGCTCAAAAATGCTATCTTGATCTTACAGGTATGTAGCTTAATTTAGCTTTGCATTCGACTATTTAATAATTAGCTCAATGCGTAACAACTAACACTACAGCGAATTATGAAATACTTTTTTCGTTTCTCTCAATGCATAGAGCAAAATTGTAAATAAAACTATGGGTATTTGAGCTGCTAAAAATGTCGAGTGATCGATTGTAAGCCCTCCAAAGTTCATGTTGATAGCTGAACTTTTTTTCATTCTTCAAACGATGTCTTTTAAGATTCTCAAGTTTAGATCTCAACTCGACAAGCACTTGAAACTCTTGCTTCAAATTCATCAAGTAGCATCTTCAAATTAGCCTTTGTATGTATTGCATTCGGATAGTTAAATATTTCAATCAAAAATATTCGATTAACTGTCGATTGTTCTCGAGAAAAATATTTGTAAGATTTAGTCTGTGTATCGCTTAAAGATTTAATTTAAGTTTATTTTCGAAGGCTTTTATGCATTTAAACATAAAATCCATACTTTAAGGAAAAACCTTTAATATAAATGTAAGTTCTATTTATAGTATTCTTTATCTGAACAGAGAGATCTCTAAGAAAACGTCAATACATTTTTAAACATTTTGCTCAAATCTAGCATTTTTTCCGAAATGAGAGAAATGCCTTAAATTAATTTTTGAAAACATGAAATCAATTACAACAAGCGAATAAAATAGGAACTCCTAGTCCAAAATGTGTTTTTTAATGCGTAGACTGTAAGAAATCTCAAGAGAACATCCATTCAATGATTATCTTGTCTTTTAAATTGTTTCTTAGCAGAAACGTTGTATAACACACAAAATTCAAACACGAATAGAAAATCGCTTTGTCTTTCGCACTTGTGTTGCTTTTTTTTAAATAGAACTAGACGCGTGGAGCTGATTTTTTTTTCTGCATACAATGGATAGTAAATTAAGTTTTCTAAAATGTTAAGATATGAGTAAAATATATGTATAATGCCCTGGAATAGAATGGTAATAAAACGGGTACATTTTAGCCTTGAAAATAATGATCACATCTTCGAAAATGTCGGTCGCATAAAGTACAAGATATTTTTGGTTAAATATTATTGCCGCTTTTATATAGAAGACATTTAGAATCGGAAAAAGAAAATTATATGTGTATATTAAATAATTGGAAAATCTTCATGCTTTCATAAACAATAGTAATGAAGTTGGCGAAAGTAGTACTTTCTCTCGCAAAATATTAGAATTTTATACTAAATATAATAAAGCAAACTTGCACAAAAAGAAATATGCTTTGTAACGGGTCAGTAACCAATTGCTAGTTTCGCCGAATAAGATAAACAACAGTAACATGTCTTGCCAAAGAAAACAATAGCTTACTTTCGGAATTCATAGTTTCCTAAATTTTTATGTTGTGTCCGCAGTATGCACAGGTTTCCTTGTAATATCTTGAATAAATCAAATGAGTTAGATTCTACTGTAGCGAAAACTTATTCTCTCATCAATGATTCAACAAACTACGCGAAAATAACAGTTTAGTATTTTTTGAAAATTGCAGTTCTAGCGGAAAATAAAAGGTATATACCCAAGTTGGTATGACATGTTATTAGAAAGAGAGCACTTAGAGACATACCATCTGTAAGAACTATGTAGGATTATACATCTTCTAACAATTTATGGCAACAGAAAATACAGCCTGCTGTTTGACTAATACTATGAAACAAGAAACATTTGAAACGTACTACTACATATAATTTATTCCTTTACACAGTCTAAAGTATTTGTTGTTCTATTTACTTCAACAATTACAAGAGATTTTAGTTTGTAGCGGGATTTTTAAGATAGTTAGTTACTTACTTGCATGGTAATAAAAGATTGTATATAACAATCTTCTTGGTGGATGCTTTAAATTGAGAATGTAGCCCAACCAATTTAAGGCAAAAAAAAGAAAAAGTTATGCATATAAACATCATTACATTTACTTTTACAACACGTCTTAAATTGCGCAGCTTTTATTTTGTCTTCAATACCTTTCAAGTGAAATAGCCATCAGTTCATTGATTTAGTGATATTTGGCAATTCAAACTATTTTTTCCTTTCTATGATTGGCACACTTCCAAAGCTATTATTTATTTTGTATAAGTTTTCTTGGTAGAATAATACATATCCGTGTGATTAAAGTTAATGTAGCCGTTCAATTTTAATTTAAATTATATGTCTATAAAACGCATAACGATAGTACACTCGCAATTAATATTCCTCAGTTTTCAAAATATGTACGTTCCCATTTAAGAAACATCAAATTTTAAAACTTTCATACAAGAAATTTCAATTACATAAACGTTCTGCCTTTGATTTATGTGCTTTTTCTGGCACCAGTGTCTAACGGACTTGAAACGAAATTTTCCTATGCACCAATAACTATTTTATTAAATTGTGCATTTACTTTCAACACGCATGTTTTGGCCTAGGCTGATATATATTTACTTTGGCAGCAAGTGTGCGGTGTTTGGTTTTTAGATGTTCCTAATAAATCACTTGGACTGTAACCATAATAAATTTAGCTAATATATCATACGGAAACCGACGCGATTAAATATAGTTTTCAAGTTACACCGTTTTCATTTTTGTGTAACTTTGAGTTTACTACTGCTTGAAACTAGTGGCAATGCCAAAAGGAAATTTTAACTTGTATTTTATTAATCTATAAATCATGCCATCAAATGCAGTTTTCTTGTGCGCTCAGATCTAAATGCATACTTGTGTTCATTCCCATAATGTCGTCTATTTTGAGACAAAGTTGAATTATAAATGTCAAAAAAAAACGCTTTTAAATGGATGATATTATCTAAAAATCCAAATATATTAATGTGTTACGTTATGGTTGCAATGCACAAACTAGAAGAGACTAACGAAATTAATAACATAAACAACATTGTATGCTTATGTAATAGACAGTAGAATGTCCGCGCCATAAACTCTGAACAACCGTTTATCTTGGCTATATAGTTAAATAACGTTTTAAAATAATTATTATATTATAAACCCGGTTTGAAAAGTATCATGAAATATATTTTAATGGAGTGTTTCCGCTTTTATTAAATCAGATATAAGTCAATATCATAGATTTATCACTATTTTGTACATTTAAATGGTTATTCAAAGTTTATAGGACAGTCATCTTATTGTTTACACTATTGACATAAACGACTTCAAATCTGCGTTCGACTGTGTGCACTGGCCTGCATTATGGAGAACATTGGAGATTGAACACGTGCCCCAAAAAGTCGTCACACTCCTTCGAAAAGCATACAACGGTTCAACCAGCCAAGTGCGAATCCGGAACGATCTATCTGAGGAGTTTACTATTCAGACTGGAGTCCGACAAGGCGACGTGGCCTCTCCACTACTCTTCAACATCGTAGTCGACGCCATTATGAGGAAAACATTCGAGGACAGATTCGAGCAGTCGACATCGATACTCGTGACGCCTCATGTTCGCGACGATAGCGCCTTTTCACAGACAACGACGCCGACGCAACGGACACTCTTTATGATATTGCTCGCATAGCTCAATCGTACGGCATGAAAATCAACGTGGACAAGACCAAGGTGCTGACAACGGATGGATCGCAGGCCACCGTTCACCTCAACGGTGTACAGATCGAACAAGTGCAGGAGTTCAAATACCTTGAGGTCACTGGTTCAGGAGAAGAAAGTGGCTTCTACAGCAGAGATCCACAGCAGGATTGGACAGGCAGCCGCGGCGTTTGCCTCTCTCAAATGGTGCCTGTGGAAGAAGATTAAATCTCCATGAAGACCAAAATTGCCTCTTTCGGACGCTGATTTTGCCAATTCTCCTCTATGGATCAGAAACATGGACCGTGCTTAAACTGGATTTGGACAAACTCGAGGTATTCCAAATGCGATGTCTGCGACAGATCCTGGGAATTTCATTGCGCGATCGCATTACCAACGAAACCATTCTGATAATCTGTCAACAACAACCAGCCATCGGTGAAGTGATCCTGCAACGACGATTGAGGTGGTTTGTCCACGTCTGCAAAATGGGCGCAAACCGAATACCACAAAGACTTCTCTGGAAACAGCGACCCGTCCAGTGGAAAGTACAACGCACCGCGCCAAAGAAAACGTGGACAAAACAAGTGGAAGACGACTTGAAGAACCGGGTCTCGACCTCAATCAAGCTAGGACTACCGCCATGGACCGGAAAGCGTGGAGAGCGATCATAGAACAAGTCCGAAATCCTGCGGCACCTACAGCAGCGTACTGGTTGCGTGGGCAACCTCCGACCAGCCGCCAGCTAAGGATCATAGATAGAGATAGATAGATATAGATTGACATAAACCAAAATTAAATATATATATAGTAGCAACAAGAAGCTAACAGTATACAATGGCGGCAATATCCCAAACATACTGCATCTATACCTTAGTCTCAAGATCCTCAAGTAATGACTTGAGTAGTCAGACGTGTCTGCTTACACGGGCCGTACTCAAGTACTCACCTCGCGCTATGCAGAACGTTTAGCCATAGTGTATCTTCAAGGCAGTAAAATTCCTCCGATTCGTGTGCCTAGTATCTAGTATCAATATTAATCGAGTTTTGATGCGAGATAGTACAATTTTTTCTTCGTTAGCGTTTTACGCATTGTAAATGTAATACAATGTCGGGCGTAGAAAATCCCAGGAAACGACAATTGTTTCATAACGTATAAAAGTATCTCGGTGAATTCCAGGATTTATATTATGGTGGTGCTCATAACAGTTTGTACATTGTGCGATAAACAGTTATTGTGTTAGCAGAAATCACTACACACTGGCGGTAGTGCATCTGATCCACTCTCTACCTATAAAGATTATTTTAATTATGCGTGTGTAGATATTTCAGAATAATCTAAATTTTTTTATCATTACGAAACGTTTTCTTATTTTTAACTGTTTAGCATTATGTAAAGTGCTAAAAAGTTTCACATAAGAAAATAAAAAAAAATACAAATGTACAGATTGTGTTTTCAGTTCAGTTTCTTAGAAAAATCTTCGCTAAATTTTTTTTTTTCAAAATGCTATTTTTCGGTATAAATGTCTTGGGTTTTACAAAGCTACATATTACCTAGTTAAAAATGCAATGATTGTTTCGAACGTAAATCATGAGTGCTGCTAACACTTCTACCTATTTAGGATACGATTGAATTTCTAAAAAATCGTTGAAAATGAAACATGGGGACAAAAGTAAATTAAGCAAATTAATCTTGCTCGAGAATCCCTAAGCTAGATAAAACTAGGATACAGGCGGACATATACATAGACCTATATGTATGTATGCAATTACTACGTCTTCAGATCTATTGTAATTCTGTTTATAGAAGGTACCTCTGTAGTTCTTCCTTCTTAATTAGAAATCATCTATCAGAGGTCCTCCCTTTCCTTAGTATATTTTCTGGTAATCTCCGAGCCCAGCAGTAGAAAATTTGTGCACGCTAAATCTTATTCGCATTAGTAGGAAACATGTAACTTGATGTTTCTTTGTCTTGACAGGAATTTGTAAATAACCAGTCATCTGCCAGACCTATAGTGCGCTAAAATTGCGCTCCTTGTATGCCCACCTCGTCCGGAGTGCTTATGCAGTTGTGGTAAAATTTGGCTGAATTAATCGCTTTAAGATTTCCTTGGGTGTCAAAGAATGTGGTGGCAGTTATCTTACGGTCACTTACATCAATTCATGTTTGGACTACACCATTGTAAGTATGCTCTTACTGATGAGCTATTCTCCTACGAATTCTTTTCTAAATTCTGGGCAAATAAAAATATCTAAAACCTAATGATCTAAAAAACGCAGTCTATAAAATACAGAGCAGAAACTGGTGTCTAAAATTCCAGTATTACTTCAATTGAGTATTAAAAAGCAGGCAATCTTCTGCTTACAGGACTGTTTGTGTTAATATTGTTTGTTGCTTTTCTTGGTTTTAGCGAAATGTTGTGTTGAATATCAAACAAAAATGAAATTCCAATGGAAATTTGATGACGCTTCGCTTTTGTATGCAAAAGCTTTATCATATTTTAAATAACTTGAAACCTTTTTTTTGCTTCGATTAAATTTTTAATCCATTTTCCAAAGAAAAAGAACAAAATATAATTTTTATTAATGCTGATCCCCCCGATTAGTTACACACTCTCCTACTTTTCGTGGCATCCATACAAGCAGATGGTCGAGTCCATCGTGAGGTATTGTATTCCAAGCATCCTGTAATGTGTGCTGAAGAGATTGCAGCGTCTGTGGAGGATGCAATGAGTTCTTCAGTCTTTTCCCTATTATATCCCAAACATGCTCGATTGGCGAAAAGTCCGGAGATCAGGTGGCCATGACAAGAGATTGACATTAGCCTCTGCAAAACGGTTCATGAAACATCTTGCCAATATGGAACTGGGATTATCTTGCTGGAAAAGTAGATCTTCCAATTGCCGTCGAAATGGGATCCTACCACCTTATCCACACATCTCTGAGCATTCATATTGCCTCGGAAGAATACCAAACGAGACCTACCACCATAAGTTACAGCTCTGCATACCATAATCCCCACTTTAATGGAGATGCCTCGCAACAGAAAATTCAACATTACGAAGTTCCTCACGTCTTCTTCTGACCCTCATACGGCCTTCATGCATTCCCAAAAAAACAGAATCGAGATTCGACACTAAACACCACCCTATGCCACTCTACGTTCTAGTGCAATTTCAACCTAAACCACTTCTTCACTCCAAACGTTCCTGTTGGTGTTGAGCCGTTAGTGATAACACAAGACGTGCCTACGCGATGCAAGCCAAACGCTCCGAAGTATTACAGGCGACTTTCATTACCAAACCATTGATCGGCAATTGATCTGTTACTGAAAAATCGATCTCTGATGCCATAAGTCGAAAATGGCGGCCCTGCACCTAATTTATTCTTCTTTACCTCTTGGTTCCTATTCTGCAGTGTTTCTGGCCCTCCTTAGTCTATGCTTAATAGCAACGCAGGATGGTAGATTCGTTCCAGTTAAGGCGATTTGTAATGCCCCTGTATGAAAAATTATCTTCGCGTAAACCAACAATGCGACCTCTATCGAATTTCGGTATTGGCACATTCTAGGCATGATCACATCCTCAAAACTAACAATCACAAACGGCACCAATAAAGTACTGAACAATGTTTTGTAAAATATACACCTGACAATATTGTGAAAAAATAGAGAAGAAGTTGACAGATAATCCATTACCACTTGATCAATTTTTCGAAAATTTTAATTTTAAGTTTTTAATAGTTAAACGTTTCTGTCAAGTTTTGGTTTAAAAAATTCCTACACCTTGTTGGTGTTACGACTTCTGTGTCACAGAGTATATATGTGATTCAATTTTCAACTAGCAGGGGCTGAAATTTTTTTTTATATAATGTACTTTCACTTTATGTACTCAATTTGTAATTTGACCCAAAAACAAAACAAAAGCTATGAATGTATCATTTTTTTTATTTTGTTTATAAATAGAAGACAGTGATGCTTTTGTTAACAGTCATTCATAATGTATGAAATATTATTCACGTTAGCTTTAAATCCATAGGCGTTGTAGGTAATGTATACCTACCTATATCTCGTTTGGGATATACACAAAAAAAACAGTAATCATAACGGGTTTCGACACAATTGAAATTAATTACATTTCCATATATCTTCACCTCGTTGCCGTTGTCATGAAAAAGTGTTTCAAATTTTAGTTAGAAAAAAAAAAAAACTCGATCCACCTTTACAGCGTAACATGATTGACGACGGCTGACTCTGTAAAATTGTTTTAGTCGTTTCTTTTTTCCTTCAGGTGGCTCTCTCCTCTCTTACAATAATTACGTAAAATAAATTATAATCTTGATTAATTAGACATGCTCCATTCGGAATCCCTTTCAGGCCAGAAGAATGTTTACTTTTTATTCAGCATTAGAGAAATAATTTATCGTCGTCATTTCCATATTTTTCCCGGATTACTTAGGCCGCAGCTCGACTTTGATTTCGTATTTCTGATTATGTAGATATGCGGCATGAACGTGAACTGCGGTAACGGGAGAGGAAGATAATAACTCATGAATGTTACAAAATAAAACAATAAATTATTCATGCTAGTAACATTAGATTCTGAGAATTACATCTGTGTATTTGTAAGAAGCAAAGAGGAAAAAATACTTACAGACACTTTCTACGCTGTACTTTGTTACTCCCGGACATAAGAACCTTATAGGGCGCTTGGAAATTCTAGAGCATAAAAAAATTAAGAGAAATATAGAAGAGATAGTATTTCAAGTTATCCTAGTTTATCCCGGTCATATATATATTAAAGCGCTACAATCATCTTTATGAGCTTGTTTTATATACGCCACTTAAAGATTAAAATAAGAATTCTTCTACTCTTGATCAAAATGTAACAGAAGATTTAGTAAAAACCGAAATATTTTATGCATGCATCTTTTACTTATTATCGGAAAATTAAAAAAAGAACAATTTTAACATTTTTTTCATTTACAATTATAATAATTAGAAGAAATATGTATAAAAGGTTTCGACTCTTCATTAACCTTCTTCTGTTACATTTACACCTAGATTTCCCCGGTCGTTGTCAGTACTATAAGTACTATACATCGCTTGGGATCTGCACATGTGAGGAACTGAAGGTACTCAGGCAGGAATATTTCGGGAGAGATCTATGGAAGCCTCGAAGTTTCCACTGGCAAGATACTGGCTTTATTAGAGAACAGAAGCTCTCAGAGTGGAAAGTAAGAGAATAATAGGGGTGGTACAATGAGCACTAAGCTCAAGTGCCTCGACATCAAGTGCCCACCCTAACCTAAATGAATGAATGAAATCGCTTGGGATTCGGGTGGGAACTGCGTCCTAGATCTTCTTCTGACCGACGCAACGGTTCGCAATCTTCCAAGTTGCTACAGGTCAACAACAGCAGATACCCTGAAAAAGTCTCTTGCGATTGAGAACGAAATGTCGGCCAGAAGAAGTTCCAGGACGCAGGTTTAACTCGAAAGTCAGGCAGAGTATACCTCAACTGTTACATTTAAATAATAAGATTGTAAAATTGTGAAATATGATTTGAAATATGCGTAATGAAATTTTCTACTTTGGTTTCTGACAAAATCATTATTTTTTGATTTATTTTATTATTACTATTAATAAATTATTATTAACATAGGAGAAAATCTACAATTTCTAAATTACGAAATGAAAGCTAAAACAACATAAGAGCAAAAATTACAATCAAAGCTATAATTTTGAAAATAAGACATATAAATAATGAAAATAAGAGATTATGATAAATTAACCCAATTATTAAATGGCAATACTATTTATTAAGAAATTGAAAGTAACGCAACTAATTCCTATCCTTCAAAAACAAAATAATGAATTAAGAGTTTGGATTTGATTAAAATTATCACGAAGAATAAATCTAAACCATTGGAACGTATAAATGCAATTGCCTTCAAAAATGAAATTAAAAAAAAAAAGATTCAAAACAATTGAAAAAATTTAAAAGCCGTATTAAATTAGAATCAAACTTCAAAATAAAAATTAGGTAAAAGTAGCAATCATAGAATTTATAAGTGCAGTAGATTTAACACTAACACAAACATACTTCTAATACAGAAATAAATTTTAAAAATAAACTTTCGAATGTGCGATTGGTTCACCGATTTCACCCATCATAGCGCAAGTTCCCCTAGAATACCTAGAAGTAGAAATTTTAAATAATAGATTTTGAAATATTTTTTTTCTGTAAATATATATATAAGACGACTTCATAACATTAGAAGAAGAGAATGTACCAATTTTACTTCAAAAATTGAAATGTGTAACTGAGATTGTGGAACACACCAGCACTGCCATTTTAGACCTTAAACTAAATGAAAAATAATATCAAAAATTCAAGTGAATTATATGGTAAACCTGTACATATGGCCTGGATGTTATCTAAACTTTAAATCACCACAACCGTTTTCGCTAAAAAAAAATAGTATTATTATTAGTGTAACTGACAGATCAACAATTCTAACAAATCCAATTGTTCGATCTCATGCTGTTAATGAATGCCCAAATTATTTTTACAATAAAATATTCAAGCAAGAGCCATTTACCGTTTTTGTAATAAATCAACACGAAGTATAAAACATTATTTTAATTAATTACAAAAAAAATAAAAATGCCTTATGTAAAAATAAATCAAGTTTTTAAATAGTTTAACTTCACAATAGTTACAAACTACAGAGCCGAATCTATACAATATTGAATTAATAAATTTGAAAAAAAAAAACATAAGGCATGTAATATTGTAAAAATAGTGTATACATAGTGTATACATGGGTGAACCAACGGCATACAAAACTGAATAAAAAAACATAACTGTAATAAAATTATTGCAGCCCAAAAAAAAAAAAACGAAGCAACTCAATATCATACCTTTGATGTTAAAAATATAATAATTTCAAGTAAAGAACAAAATTTTAAAATACGCAATACATTTGAAATAACTCAAGTTTATAAACGTAACTATTCAAATAATGATTAATATAATTATAATAACTAATGCGGAGTAGATATGTAATAATCAAGTAAA
Organism: Protaetia brevitarsis; assembly: GCA_004143645.1. Taxonomy (NCBI): domain Eukaryota; kingdom Metazoa; phylum Arthropoda; class Insecta; order Coleoptera; family Scarabaeidae; genus Protaetia; species Protaetia brevitarsis. Next base: position 19,637 of record RXPK01003478.1, read on the forward strand.
TCCTATGTTCTATCTTCTAGTATACATGTTTCTACAAAATAAATTTTAATGAATTTTGAAAACTTATCAAGTGTGATAGCAGTGGACATATAATCACACCATTCGTACAATATAGAAATTGGCTGCGCATATCTTAACATCAACAATAAGGATTGTCGTATAAATGTTTATTAAAAATCAAACATTTTGGCGTTTATTTAATCAAGTTAATCTATATTAAGTTCCTGTTTGGTTTTTGTTAACCCTATATTTTTAGTAAGCTTCGGAATAATTACTTTAGTTGCCTATACGCATTTCTTTGTGACAGACAATAAATTGATATTTTTTTACAATCCGGGAAATAATGCCATCGCATAGACGACAGCAATATTTTAAAAATGTATGTTATATAATAACACATTTAGTATTAAAACTGGCGGAAACCATTACAATTTTACGATCTCTCTGGGAAACCGGCTAATGAACTAGCAGGATTTAAAACGAATTAATTTGAATGTTAGCAAGACAAATTCCAGTAAATCCGATTGGTCAAATCCACTATGGAGATATTTAACATAATTTTAAGCAGTAATAATTTTTTTCCGGTACTTAAATCAGATATCTTTTAAAGTGTAAATAAAACAATGATTTCAACAATGTCTTTAATCAAAAATAATCGTAACATAGCAAAATTGTCAGTTATAGATTTGCTTCTTCAACAGTTGACTCATTATTAAATTGACGCAGACTTATGGGAAATACAAAATCCGTTACGCAAAGCACAATATTCATCATATGCTTATCGTGGACGGAATCCTTCGATGCCTGGAATTTTTTAACAAATTTATAAGGTTGAAAAACATAAGAAGACTGCTTTATTTACTTAAATATAAAACTAGTTAGTCTGTGCAAAAATTCTAGCTTCCACAAGCATCGGCTGTAATTTATTCTTTGTGAGTGAAAACTGCCAGTACTTCTGCTTCCTTCTTCTAAGAAATGTGAAGATTAGACTACGCTCTGTTCAAACTGATCTGATTCCCTTAGATGTGTAGTTAATCCAAAGCATACAGCTCCAACTTCAGTAAAAGAAATAAGAAGTAGCTAAAATAACAAAAATAATCCTATGCTTTAAGAAGTAGCGTTATAATAAAGTCGTTTTCTCATATTTTTGCCTTTTTGTTTACCATCGGTAGTGCGAAATTTTACGGAAATTATTTGTAAATGCAATAACCTGGAGGAAAATTAATATTAGAATTCTAATTTTGGACAACTGCAACTGTATATAACCTTCATTTGTGCTCGCAAAACCTATTCACAACATTCGCTCTAAAAGATAGATGAGATTATTACGTATAGGAAAGCTTTGTACAGTAGTGTTGCTGTACTGATCTCAGACTCTTTCAAGAACAATTTATTATTGCTTATCTCGCTTTTACAAATGCAAGCACAACAGCCAATATTTGTAATTACTTTTCTTCGCACAGATTTGTTATAACGACGTATAGTTTAGGTAGATGTGAATAAAGTTCCTCGTTATAATTTGTAGGGATTCCGACGAAGTGCAGTAATATCCAAATGTGGGAGGAAACTTCTTTATCTTTTATTTAACTTTTAATCTTCAATTTATTGTTTAATAGTTTTTTTTTGGTATACTGTAGTAGGATTATTTAAAAGATTTTACAATAATTTATTAAGTTTACGTTTCGGTTCCTCTTTTTATCCTTTCTCAATGTATCCTTTGTAGTATTCTGCCTTATTGTCGTTGGTTACAGTGCTAGCGATTTTATAATTTGTTTTATGTTAATGAACCCTTATTTATTCTTTATGGAATTTTCACATTTAACATGACAATATAAATACGTGTACATAGTTTAAACAATAAAATAAATCAGTGTTCATTAAAATAAAACAAATTATAAAATGAGTGAACAATTAAACGCATACCAACAAGTGAAAGAAATATTGTCGCAAAACAATAAGGCAGAATATTATAGGATAGATTAAGAAAGGATAAAAAGGATTCTAAATGTAAACGTAATGTTATGTGCTAAACACTTTGTAAAATCTTTTAAACATTCCTACCACCATGTACCCCAAAAAATCTAATAAACAATAAATTACAATATTGAAATGTTGATCCGTGAGGCTGCTCGCACATAAATATACTTGGGCCGCTGTTAGTTGAATAAAATGAAAAAGATTACAGATTAGACAATACACGATCGATAAATACATATAATACATTTTAGGTAAATGCACGTAAAATAAACTAATGCTAATGAAGTTAGGCAGGAAAGGAAATTATTAAAGTGATGTTTTGCTTTTATCCAAACTATTTTTTAAAGTACACAAAATATTCAAGCAAATTAATTAATATTTATACAAATCCTTAAACTGTTGATCATATTTCTGTGATTAATACATCTACTTCTTCTAATGTTGTTTTAAATACTTTAGTCGACTAATTAGCTAATCCATTAAATTAAAATCTGAAGGCATAACGTTATTTAAAAGCAAGAATTGAGATTGGATCCGAACTTCCTAGACTAAATTTACTACGAATCTACTTTCGGCGTTCTAAAATTAAGATATTTTACAAAGTCAAATGCATAGCTCAATTTAAAACAGGAGAATCTGAAATTGTCAAAATATCACCAAGCGGCCTGTCACGAGTTAAACTTTTTGCTTTTTTGACTGTCGTCCGGGAAATCGCTGGTCTCTTTTCTTTCGAAATCTGTAGAGTGAAACTTATCAAGTCATGTGGTATTACAAGTTGTACGAGTTACTTCGTACTCGTCGTTTTGTATGTGGTATTTTTAGACCGATCTCCTCTTTCTTCTCTTTCTCTCTCAAGTTGTAGACAATCAAGTGTATTTATCAAAAGCGATACATTTGATTGATAGACTTGTCGGGTTAATGTTCTGTTTGTAGACGGTGCGTGTGGGCGCGGCAGTGGCTGCCAATCAGACGTGTACAGAACGGTGCGATAATTTTGTTTTGCTTCGATTGCGATTGATTAGAGAGATTTATAATTTTAATTAGGACTATTTGTGTACGCAGGCGGCTAGGAATACTATACTAAACTCCGGGCCGGTTGTTAAACTACTTTAACTGCAATTGCTATAAAGTTTCCATGTGGTCTACATTTACTAAACCCTGATTGCTGATTACATATTTAATATTCTTGCATAAGTTATGTAAGAAGAAGTTTAATTTACCCATTTTGTGGTTACCTGAATAATTCACAAGAAAATAGTGACCCTAAAGGTTAATCTGAGTTAATATGAACGACCTACTTATACAGTTGAAATGCATTTTTTTTAGAATATCTTGGTGGGTTTCAAAGACACAAAGGGTTAGAAGGACTTTTCCAGCTTACTGGCATTTTTGTAATTTCTGATAACATGGGCATCTGCCACACATCAGTAATAATATCAAGTTCACTCATTTGTTCTAATAAGAGAATGTCGCATTGAATTTCAGATTTAAATGGTACTCTAGAGAGAGTTGTGATATAAAAAACCGCAATTTTTTAAGCACCCATTCGTCTGATTTTGGGGTACAATCCCTCCAACAATTTACACAATTTTTGGATTAACAAAAATACTCCAAACTGTGGTACTGGTAATGGCTGTAAACTTCTCCTAAACCCTCACCACAAACTGCACTAAACTGACGTACGTTTCGAAGCAAAGCTATCATCATCAGTAGAAACACTGAATTAATAACTAACTAAAATACCCCTAATTATACCTAAAAAGGTCATGGTACAATGATCAACGCTCATGGCTTACTGCCGTCATGCTTAACTAGTCACTAATCTTAACCCCGCCAATTTACACTTAATAACCGTAAAGACAAGGAATTTTCTTAAGTCCTAAATCTGAATTCATTAAATATGTTTGTTCTTATATATTCCATACCCTCATAACAATTTAATTGCACATAGTTGTTACGTTTTTTAACAATAATATGTCAACTTTTATATTTGCTCAAGCATATTAGGGCTACACAACGATTTGTCAAAACCTTCTAAATTTAAGATGAGCCAAATGCTCCTTGTAACGCGTTTTAATTGATCTTTTAGTTTGCCCAATATATATATGATTACAATCTTTACTTTTTAGGTATAAATTAGGGTAGTTTTAGTGTAGTTATTTAGTTCAGTGTTTCTGCTGATGATGATAGCTTTGCTATCGAACGTACGTCCATTTAGTGCAGTTTGTGGGAGGGTTTAGAGAAGTTTTACAGTAATTTTTGGATTTTTGTAAATATCTTGGGAAAACAGATTTTTTGTTAAATATAATTTTCAATATGTTCATAATCGACTGGTTTAATTTTTGTATAATAAACGCTGGAAATGGAAAAAAAAAAACTAGCAGCAAAAAAAAACAGCAAGATATAGGTACATAAACAAAATTATTTTATTTTTAAATGTCATCTTCTGCGCCTCCTTGTATTGTGCTGACAAAATTGCTATTTACATATTTAAAGCATTTTACTTAAGTGTATATAAAACAGACTTTGTTTCTAATACCGCCAATGGATTGGCACCTTGAAAAGGAAAATCTTTTTCATGGCATTTCTTCTTTAATTACACTCATTGACGTCTATTCAAGTTCGTTCCACTTGTAGAAATAAAATCAAACATAAACTCGCTCAAAATTATTATTTATGAGTATGGGACTAATTTTTATTTTAATATAGCAAACCAAAAACCAAAGAAAAACATTTTTTATTCAGGTTATACTCTATTTCTAGAACTAAAAAGTTCTAAATTTGTTTCCTATTCATTGTTTCTTAATTTTATTTAATAGAACCTATTTTATTTCTATTAAAAGAAAAAAAAACATCTCTGTTCGGATGGCAGTTGCAGTATAAAGCATTATAAAGCTTTATTTGAATTTTTATAGTAACTAGAACTACAAAAAATATGGTGTAGTAACGCAGGCGGCTGCAAAAATTTGTGGGAGAATACTTTTTTTTCCTCTTGTAGGTGATATAGATTCTGGAATTAATTGGATAGAATGGAACAATAAAAATTTAATGTAAAATTGGAACAATTATAGATGGTTTTATCATTGATTTCAGTTAGAAATTATACACATGACATCAGAAGACTAAATCGGCTGTATCCTTGAATTAACGACCGGTAACATGCTATTTGAATATCAACAATCATCTATGATCGGTGGATGATCTCTATTAAATTTAAATATACTTTAAGTGGATATTTTTTTTCTGATTATAACTGTAGTTGTTAGTTTAACAGTTCTAATTTCTGATTAAAAAAAGACATATATGTATAATACACGTTAGGAACATTGCGTGCCACCCTAGTAACCGCTTGCTAGCTAGGTGTGTAAAACTGTAAATAATCGATTACCACGTTGTAGACGTTACCCGTAGATACAACTCGCACAAGTACCATAGAAATCCGATATCTTAATAATGAAGTCAGATCTACATTTCACAAATATTAACTTTAGGTGAATATAAAACTGTAATATTGAGACCTGCAGATGTGCAGATTTTACAATAGAATGATGAGATATACAGCCTGCATGAGATTATAAGGTTCGTTCATACCAGCAGACGTTGAATGTGCAGGACACATATCTGGCAGACTGGATTTTTCCCCTAAGCGTAAACGCTTACTTGACACTAGGATTTAAAGTAAGCTAGCTTCACGAGGCTTCCATACTTTTGCATGCGTTATCGAGCTTGTTTAAGATCTCACTAACGCAATTTCCCCAAGATCTGTCAGTAAAGCCGTGACCACCGTGCTGGCCATAACTATTAACGATACTTTCTGTAATGATCTACCACACAATACGCGTTATGGTATTTTTTTCTTATAATTCGTGTACCTACTAGTTTATTTCTGGTTTATAAACATTATGAAATAAAATTCCTTGTCTACTTAAATTGAAAAAGCTATATTTAAGTTAAATTAAATCTTAGGCATATATTATAATAATTACGTAAGAACGTTAAAATGGTTGATTCAAATAGGCACATAATCTTATTTCTATTTACTGCCTTTTGGTAGGTATAAATAGATGCTATTGTTGTTGAATACTTGTATGAAATTAAATAAGTTAATGTACAGGAGTTAGAAAAATAATTCTTAGAAGGATTTGTTTTACTTAATGTTGTTCATTCTAACCCGTAAATAATCTCTTTCCACTTGCAATTAAAAAAAATAATAATAAATGACAAAAAAAACGGGCCAGCTCGATAGATGACGCTTCGTTAGTGAGATCTGAGCGGGTCCTGATAACTAAGCAAAACGTTTCAAACTTTTAGCGTGTTAATTCGCGCTATACTCTCAGCGTGCCATATATATTTATCCTGGGAATCCCGAGCTAGCTCGTTCGATACACTGACTTGCGGTGTTATCGGGGAGATTCCCGAGGCCTTTGCGTCGCCTTGTTAACCTCTACTTGACACTGCTGTATTGCTAATGTTGCCCTGCGGTAACAATACGCTATATATGAATACTCTCATAAACAACACAAGTAAGATATTTTGTGGTTTACGTTACGATACGTATCTGCCATGTCCAATGTCTGAGATATGAATAAGCCTTGTATGAACCTGACGCAATGCAGAAAAAAAAACCAGAGAAAATAACACTTGGGTAGTTACGAAATTAGTGCTATTTCAGAATCACTTGAAGACAAGAGTGGATGAAGGTGTTATGTTACAAAATCGAACTTTTTCAGAAATTAAGTTTTTTATGTAATTTTTCTCAAAAGTATAATAACATAACCCCTTCATACATTCAAGACTCGAGTGTTCTTGAATTTCTGGAATTTTCGATGATGCTATGTGAAAGATGGTATAAAACACCTTGATTCATCCAACAAAGACAGTTTCTAAAATGCAACGTAGCACCTTCATCCACTTGTATCTTCACTTGTTTGTGGTTCATAATTGCCTGGGAAATCGGCATTTCAAGCGGAAATCTTCAAGATCTTTTTCAACTGTTCATCGGGAAAAAAGCACTTACACTAACAGTATCTTGGTATCCATAAATTTGGAAATACTTGAATTTTTAAAACAGTAAAATTCTAAAAAAATATCGGTATGATTTGGTCTAAAAGACATTGAGTTTTAGGTAGCGTTATTGCTGAGATAAACTTTTAATTGAAAATAATATCTTGCATGGTCGATCAACGAATGATGCCCAATGACATTTAAAAAATCTCTAGCAAATCCCAACATATGTAAAAAGAAAAATTCGACCATCACTAAATGAAGTAGGGCCAGTTTCAAGATTTACTAGTATTAAAAGCCGGTTGAAGGAAACCATTAACACTACTATGTGCTAATGTGCAGATGTTATAGAAACGTCATGCAGTTGTCGAACGTATGATAACATTGATTTCAGACACATTGATAAGTTGTAACGACAAGACAACACAGTGAATGATTAAGTGAAAAGTTCTAATATGTGAATTCCGTAAATAAAAAGGGATAAAGATATTCCATAAGATTCAATACTATTTATAAGATACACTGAACATAAATATCAACCACGATCACTTATGCATGATAATTATGCATCTCTGATACTGTGGAGAAGAATGCAGCAGAAAAGTACTATAACTGAATTTAGCGAAACGCAGGGTGTTTTGGAAGCGTTAAAGAGTCTCCTGCTCCGTACTTGATTTTTTTTTATCCTTCCCTTCTTTCATTGATAATTGGGGAGACAAGAATGGTACATCTCAAATTGCAAGAACAACCAGTGGCACATATGTAGCCTTGAAACACAATGACGTGTGCATTTGCATCACTTCTTGGAATGAGACCTAGACCACATGATTTCGACATATCTATTAATAGTAAAAGTGCAATGAGATTGGAAAAATGAAGTACGGAGGACAGGTTTGGGGATTGGAATCTGGTTTATAGATAGATCAAAAACGATATGGAGTGAAGCAGGAATTTACAGTGAGATGAGGCAACATTAATGCTTACACGTTTTCTAGGAAAACATGGCACGGTCTTCCAGCAGAGACTATTGAATTTGCAAGTGGAAGCAAACAGAGTTTAATAAAAATAAGCCGATCCAAACTGCAACAGTCAGGCAAGGTTACTGGAGCTACTAGTGAATTTATAATGTACAATGAATACTGGTTTTGGGAATCATTCAAAAACTATATAGATCACAAAAAGAGTCGCATTTTACGGTGGGTCACAAAAGTCAATATGAGCAATTCATGAACATAATCGCCGAAGGAAAAGACTGAAGAACTACAGTAGCAATTATATTCCTAACAGAGTATTTACCGGAAGGCACTTACAGAAATTGGATCAACTCTGGAGATACTGATTGCAGACTGTGTAATAGAATGCAGATACCGTTTGCCATATTGTTTTAGTTTAGTAAGGATACTAGTGTACTGAAATAGCTGATATAATTTAATGTTAAAAAAATAGAAAGTAATTCAAAAATCAAAGATTGCTGTTTTGTCAAAGACTACGTGACCGACAGCTGTTATAATAGAAAAAAAAAGCGTAGAGAGAGAAAAAGAATTTCTACCGGCCATTTCTCGTAACCGACAATGCACATTTGCGTATTTGGCACAAAACAATATAATAATTTATTTAAATCAAAAATTAATGGACACAACGGACACCTTGCCTTCCCACCATTTATTCATTGTCACTAGGACATCTGATTGCAACAAAACAAATTCGGAGGCAGCTTTGCGTTCTCAATTAAGAAAAATATTTCTTTTTCATCTCCTGCTTTCTAGCTATGACTTTTCATTTGTTTTTCTTTTTTGAATGGCATGGCATTTTTCAAACAAAAGTATTTTTCGTTTATTTTCGTGTTGGTAGGATCGTATCTCATGCTCTGGCTATTTTTTATTATTTACAGGCCGCGCGGGTTTTTCTAAAGAAAAGAAAAATGCCCGCAAAACAACGATTTCTATTTTTGGGCAAATAGCTCAATACCTAAGTTGGTGGTTGGTGGTAATATGGCATTACTTTAATAATGAAATGGATACTTTGTGTTGCATGGATCCAATACAGTTTTATACATTTACTTATGGTATTGTGTTATAAAACCGTAATTCAAACCAAGAACGCCGATGAGTCTTAAAGTTTTCATCGATGCTCTCGAAATCAGTGACTTCTTTCGCTCGACCATTTATCTGATTTGACGCATAAATCAAAATTAACACCGGGTCGGGACGTAAATTATTCTCAGCGCTGATCTCAAGTCCGAAACCGATGTTCGAGCGTGCTGCGTGCGTCCGCGCCTCGTAAACGCGTTTATATCCTCCACGTGCGTGCGTGTGCGTTAGCGGTAACTGACGTAAATGCGGCCAACGGTATATACATACGATTATGCGCGCCTATATTGTAAAATGAACACATTTAATACGATATAAGAATGTCCAGCGTGTCCGATGACAACGCAGACCTCCAGGCGGCAACACAAAATAAACCATCAATCATTCCGTGACTTGGAACGGTTGAAACAAAGCCGATATAAAAGCAGCGGAAATACGAACTATAAGGTTCTAACGAGAGGGTCCAGCTGTACTAGCGTAAGATGCATTATTATTGTACGTTGATTTTTTTTATTCAATTATAAAAACGGTCCCAACTGCGATTCTTTAAGTAGATAATAATAGCTTCTTGGATATTTTAAATCTTATCCTGTCTGTGTACAATTAAAGCGTGACGAAATTAATGGATGATATGTGAATCCTCGATATCGCCGGTGTGTCTGAAAAGTACAAAGAATTTTAATCCTTTTATTATGCCACTTATATAATTATTCTAGTATTATATTTTTGTAGTTCCTCTTTATTAACTTTACTTAAAACGTACTTACTAAACTGTGTAAAAGTAACCAGCGCAGAAAAAAATAATTTATTAATTTGTACATTTTTGTATGAAGTGAACGAATTGTAAAGTACCTGTAGCCTTATAATCCCAACCTAATCTAATTGTAAGTGCAATTTTGGTATAAGTAATGTAAGTTGCAACGCATTGTTCTTTCGAATAATATAATAACACAATAACAGTAATTATATGCCTTTATTTTGATACCATAAAAGAGTATGCAGTATGACATTGAGAAACTGCAGTATAATAAAAAAATTAACAAACATCAATTTAGATTCAAAATACCTCTCTACAACATCTATTAAGCGATATAAAAATACTTCGTTCATTATACATCTTTCTCTCTAAAATGCTTCAAAATTTTTTAAAGTTTCGACATTTCATCAAGTCAATCTGTTGAAGTTTCACTATTATGACCTCCTTTATCATATTTCATGTCTAGATGCTGATGATGGCCTAGGTAGAAAGATGCAGTGTTGCCAGGTAATTACGCGAAATGCGGGTAATTTAACCAACCGTGGGTAATTGGTGGGTACTTGGGCTAAATCGGGTAATTCTGGTAATTTAACAGATCACAATTTATCAATAATTTGTATATGGAATTTATATGTACATATGCTATTTAAATTTCGCGGTACAAATTTGGAACATTAGGACTTTTATTTGCTTTTGTTGACAAATTCATTGAAAAGCGTTGATATTGTTGCACTGCTGAAGTTTTTTTTTTACGGTTTATAATTTTACTGCTATGTACTCTAATAAGTTCCGCCACAACTTTAGTGAATTCAACGTAAAGGCATTAAATAACCTAGAATGTAGTACAAAATGGTGGGTAATTTATTTTCACGTTGAAAGTACTAAGAATAATTGCGGGAAATTTAAATTTGGCTATTAGGGTATTATAAAATGGATTGCTTATTGAACCTAGAGTCATGATATTGAAAAGTTTAGATAGCATAGACTAAGATTTAGAACGGATAATTCAAACTTTCTATTTAATTTCAGAGAAAATAAAGATAATAAATCAGCATCTATGGCAAATGTTAAATTTCAGATCCAATTCGTTTTATAGTTACATGAACGTTTGCTGAAAAATGTTTACTTTGGATGTGTCTAGTTTTGAAAATATACGATACAAATGTTCACCTAAACTCTTTAGCACTTAGAACAAATCAGACAAAACAATCGGTCAAAACAAGAATGGTAAAAATCGGGTATTTAAATATGATCCAGGTGAAAATTGAGTAATTTAACACAGATGGCGGGTATTTGCCGCACTGGAGCTGGTAACCACTGGAAGATGTATCAAGTAATGAAGTAAAGGTTGATAGAACAACACAACTTTATGCTACAGTGAGAAAGAATATTGGTTCCACAAAGAAATAAATAGAAGATAATAAATATAGAGATAAAAATAATATCTTGGAAAATTATAATAAAGGGATTTATTGGATAAATAATAGTACCTAACTTAAATATCGATATTACTTCTTTGAAGTGATCAAAGTATTAATTAAAGAAAATTCCTTATCCAAATAATTATAAAAAGCAATGAATATTTGTTTGATAGATGATATTCAATCACAAATAAACGTTCCTTTCATATAAAGTTCAGCTACAGTTACAGGGACAATAAATTCTAGTTCTATGGGAAATTGTGTTATATAAATGAACCGTTTCGATCGCCAATAGATTTGGTTTTAGGTAATTTATCATCAAATGTATCTGCGCCCAGTTCATAGCTTTGGAAACAACCAATCGAGTTAACTTATATTAATTATTTCTTTATTAATAAGTTCTTTGGAATAACAATGCGACGGTGTGAGACATTTATTACTGTTTATATAAGATTGAGGAGTGCTGGAGATAGGTGTCTCCGTTTTTCCAACGTTGTGTACTGCTCTAAATACTATCACAGTAAGTTTTTTGTTAAAGACAAAGAACCGTTTTGTCAGTGTATTATTGCTTTACCTTATTGTAAGTCTGGAATATCAATAAAGTCAGTTTAGAAATTCGAATTTTAAACTGTTTGCATGTTCGATAAGTATCGGTCATACAAAATTTAACTCCAAACGCAATTTCAATAATAAATGAGATATGGTAAGTAGTTTAAAAAAATATTAATGTGGGATTGTGACTTGCGATTTGCGAGTAACTGTCGGTATTATAATATTAAACTGAAAGCGCATATTCCTAATTTCCCTTATTGTGAATTATTTGTAGATAACTTGTTGTGTTTACTATAATTTAATAAGTGATGCCTTATTTGTATATGTATGTGTAAATTATTTTAAAATATTCTTTAGCATTATTAAGAGGTTCTGAGAATATTCAGCAATATTGCTTATATATGCTTATAAACAATTAGAGTAATATTCGAGTTACGGTTCTGTCAAATGAAACTAAAAAATACCTCGATTTATTCGTCACTATTTTATAACATGTTCAGGAGGCACTAAAAATGTGCAAAATAAAATAAAACCAAGGTATAAAATTATTATTGTTATTATTATCTGGCCTTGCCTGCATTTAAATGTTTTTAACTATTTATTATTTTGTCAGCTGTCATCACACCTTATAAACTTGTAAGCAATTAGTTATTTAATTTATTATCTTATGTATTTTTAATGCCTCTTGAAGATATTATAACATAATAACGAAATATCAAGGTTTTTATTTAGTTTGATTTGGCAGAGCCGAATACCCGAATTACTCTAATTATTTACGAAGTCCGGTTGCTACTCCCTTTAATTCTTATTCTTATAACTTAATCTATGAATCTTTTCTGATTCAACTAAGGAATCTTCTTCCGCGGGACATTTTCTCATCTATCAAAATATTTAGAATATTTCGAAATCCGCCAGATTCGAAATATCGAAAAATCTTAAACAATAGTCTAGGAATATTACTTTGCTATCGGGGATAAAAACTAAGACAGCATATGATATTCTCTCGCGGCTTCAAATCATATGAATAATAAAAAAAAGGTATGCTAATCTAACTTCAACTTCATTTTTCGTTATAACCTTCTTTTTAGTTTTTCCTCTACCATGTAATATGTAATTTATTGAAAAAAAAAACAAACAATTTTAAATATGATTACAAAAAATTGCAAATGGGCATCAATAAACCTATTTTCTGCTGATTCAGGCAATTTTAAATTTGAACATGAACTCAGATACATTCGCCAAATAAATTTATGGTTTTTAAACTGCGAGAGATAAGACAATAAGGATGATTTCTATCGGCGGCTTTTGATTTTGTGTCGCCGAGAAAAATGACCGCTAGCACTATTTTATTATCTTAGCACCAGATGGTTCAGCTTTTTACTTTCATTTGCACCAATCACAAAGAACGTGTGTCAAAGAAGGAAGTACAAATTCGACTCAAAATAGCTGTTATTATCATATCCTGCGTTAAAACGAACATATGTACTTACATCTTGCACGGAATCTGAATGGCAACAACGCATTTTTTATGCTATTGATTAGAATAGCAACACAGCAAGAAACAAAGGAAATATCAATAAGTTGATTCAAATTAAAACGCTTTAGAATTACTCCGTGCAAAATAAAGTTTAATTATTCTCTCAGGTTATGTTGCATGCTGTCAAATAAACATCAGAAACAATCGACGGTAGTGGTGTCCCTTCTATAAATTGACACTGCTGTCAGAAGTGTTAAGGTGTGCTTTGGAATCGCGAACAATGGGAACAGACTTTTTCCTTGTTTTATCTCTACGCTAGTTACACATTCCTAACCTCATATTTTAATTAAAAAATCCTATATTTTGCAACATTTATGCGCCGATCTGTAATCTTGATATGTTACATATTAAATTTTGGACTTAATTGTTGTGAATTTACAATGTGCTGCAGATGTTTACCAAGAAGATGTTTTTAGTATCTCTCTTAGATTTGATATTATTAACTCAACAAATTCAATTATTCTTACATTAATTACATTATAATCAAAATATAATTGGCGTATAATGACAAATTTTTTTGTAGATTGGTTCTTGGGTTATTGAAAGAAAAAAAAAATGTTAATATCATCCCTGAATTATCATAACCAGTTGATTAAATTACAGTAAGATTCGCAATAAAAATATCGTGAACCTTTAACATACACCTAGTTAGTTCTGTAAATAATTATTTTGTAATGTTGCATATCCACAAACTGCATAAAAAGTTTTAATATCTATAGCATGTAATGGAGTTCTCAATTTTCATGCCTGCAGTTATGAAAATGCTCCAAAAGTATGACAATAACATATTTACTGTTCAATCTTATGAAGGTTTAGAATGCTAGTACGGCTTCACCTTCAATATTTTACAGAATAACGGATGGCGTAATCAATCTTTATATGTGGATAATTTTACTAGTGAAGGATGAACAACACTTTTACACATATTTTACCACATTCATATTGTTAAATATTTGTCCTCGCTATGCATATGAATTCCCATTAATATTACATTATTTTTTTTTTAATTGTGCGAACGAAACTGATATTATTTGTTATGTGGCTGTTAAAATATTAAACATTTTCTTACCCTGTCGGCTAATAGTAGTTCTATACAAGCTTGTACATTGGTTTGGTTTCTTTACATAATTGGTTAATATAGTCGAAACAAAAATTTGAGTAGTCTCTGAAAATGAATTGTTTGTAACGTAGTAGAAAACGTACCTTAAATTCTAAGGAAGCATTCCATAATATAAACTTTTATTTTCAAAACCTCAAATTATTAAGATTTTTTTGAGGTTAATTATATTCGTAATTTTAGCGGGTGTTTGCCCATATATTTTTTTATATTTACAGGGATTTATATTACATGATATATGTTTTAATTTTTTATGTATACACTATAGAATAACTCACCTTTCTATTTTATCTTAGACGTAGCAAAAATTTATGCGTGTCACATTTATCTTTGTCGCAGCAGCAATAAAATGGATTGAGAATTAACTTTTGCCAAACTGCTAATACCCAAACGTTCTATTTTACACTCTTAATATAATAATTAATAGCTTTTGATCTCTGTCGCATAAAATAACCATTTCCTAGTCAAAAATATCGACGACATAGATCAAAGCGAGGAATCTATATACGAGATTAATGTCGGCTTTTAAAAATTATGGGATTCGTTTAGTTTATGGAAACTGGTTTCCGATTTTGCTCTCATTTTGTATAAAATCCAAGCTTGACCAATCAACGTCGTAGACGAACTATAGTTCGGTGATGTCCTCGACGAATTTTTGTGTCCAATTACTTTTTTTTTAAGTTCTAGCTATGCTAATTAGGCACGATTAATATTTTAAATCATGTTGTGAGAGCACCGTACAGTAATCTTGTGTTGAAATGTCAAAGTAGTAAAACTTGTCCATTCTAAAGCGTACTCTTGTCTATCCAAATTTAATTTCGAGGTGAAGATATATCGTATAGTTTAATTGTTAATGGGATTGTTTATATTTAAATTATAAGGAAATCGCCTAGTTACCTAAACGAAAATACCTGCTCATATATTGGTTTCCACAGTAGTTTTCTCATGCGCAAATGTCGGATATAAATCTTAAAGATGTGAAACAGATTTTATGATAATCTAAAGAAGTACATACATAAAACTCAAACGAGTGAAATGTTTTTGCCAGAATATATTCTTATGTTAAGGATTTTCTTTGGCGTTCTTTAGGTTTGGTATAATGCATTCAGTTCCTCAACTAACTTCTTTGTTTATATTTTAACAGCATCTTTTCATGTTTCCATTGAGCATTAGTAAACTCATTACACGTGCCATGAGCTACTCGCTAAAGTATTAATTTCGTGAACATCGCTTTATTAAAGTGGCCATGCAGAAGTAGAAATATTTTAAGGGCAATTTTCTTTTCAGCTAATGTTTCTCTGGCTTTTCACACAGTGTTTTTCACGCGATATCTTATTCTAGTGTATGTATTTATTATTGTCATTATAGTATAACTCTCACTATTAGACTAAATTAGAGTGTAACGCTCTATTTATAGACAAAGGTTTTCATCGGATCGCCTGTGTATGTATATATGCCATAAAAAACGAATCACTTGTTTCATATTTCTTGCATCTGCAAGACTAAAAATTTAGTTGTTCCAGCTGTGTATTTTGAAATTGCCGTTTAAGTCATACACGTTCCACTGTAGGCAGTGGGTGGTCGACATTCCAGCATTTATGACATAACATTGACAGATGCATATGTGTACTTGGTATCCAAACCCAATGTGTACATGAATTAAGCAGATTTTTTTATGCATGTAGCTGAATATAACACAAAGTATTTATTAAATTTAATGAAAGATATATTACTAAGCAATTATTGTTCAAACCAAAATTGACAAATATTAGGACATATAAAAGTTCGAGTAACTTAACAACATCTATGATTTCCAAAAATATTGATACCTATTTTTGTCACATCGTCTTTTCATTCGTATTAATCTGCTAAAGTTGACAAACACTTACTGAACAAGTACAGTAACTACAATTTTTACCAAACGTTGTCTGAAAAGATCTGATTTTTAGTCAGCCTTTACTACAAATAAAATGCAATAATTTACTTCCCTGCAAATATCAACTATTACAAATGGTGTAAACCTGATTAAATTTTATAGGTTTTGCTATCTCCCACATATATTGATTATGTTTTTCATTATGTAGGTTTTATATGTTTAGTAGGCAAATAAATAACAATAAAAGATACACAGAACAATACGATTAATAACTACAGTTATAACTTCAAGGTAGTCAGAGGAAAACCATACAATATAATCGAAACGTCAATATGAATTTCATTTCCTAATCAACTTCCTTCAAAATACATAGTGACATAACAAGGAACACGTCATAATCACACTCTAGAGGAACGGCAACGATATATTGTAGATTGAAAATACATTTACCGCAAAATATAAATTGTTTTTATTTCTTTATACCATATTAAAATGACAAAAGTAGTTTTCTATAAACGACACAGAAATAATGCATTACAACAAATATAACGACTACTGTACAAAACATAATGATAATGGGTAATATTATATAATTATATACCTAAAGCACTCTAAAACATTGCAAGTTGCAAAAAGAAATAGGATATATTCGTTATAAAACTTAACTGTATCAATAAAAGCCTTTATGTATTCAAAAATAAAAATAAATAATAGTCAGAACAAAGTGTAGATCCTAATTTAAATACTAAATCTTCCAGATTCGCATAAAAGTACCAAAGAAGAACAAGAAAAGATATATTAATCGGATAGTAATACACAATAAAAAAAGATTACAACAATATTGCTGATTTGAACCTGGATCATTCAGTCATTCATTCATTAAGTTAGGGTGGGCACTTAATGTCCGGGCAGTTGAGCTAGGTGCTCATTGTACCATCCCTATTAATTCTCTTATTTCCACTCGAGCTTGGTGTTCTCTGTATCTTGCCCAGTGGGAACTTGAGAACCTTCGAGGGCTCCAATAGATCTCTCCCGAAATATTTCTGCGCGAGTACCTTCAGTTCCTCACATGTGAGCCTTGGGATATATCTAACTGTAATTTTACAATTCCCTAAGAAAATTTACATTAAGTAAATTTACAATTTTATAATACGGTACATGAAAAAGATAAAAGTACACTAGCCAACTATTAATGCCTTTGTTAAAATTCTAGAGTTTATCTGTATAATTACTCTACAGTTACATACATCTTTACATTCTATATTTTATAGTGCTGCGTAAAGTTTTCAAAGTTACACGAAATATTATCTTAATAAAGGTTAAAAGTTTACAGATTTTTTTTGTTGCATCAGAACAGTGTAATGACATCATTTTCGAATACGATTTGCTTAAAGTCAGAAAATATTTCTGCAAAGGCAATGGCAGAATCTTCAGAGAAAAGAAAAACAAAAATATAAACTTGTAAAAATAACTGGGTAAAATTCTGTGTATGTTGAACGTACAGAAAGAAAACATGCAGCCCTTAATTTAATTTAAAGGCAATAAATTAAAATTAGATACCTACTACTTCAAAAAAGTTTTCCATTCAATGTGTATGTACAACGAACAAGAAAATAATCCCGACCTCGAAAATATAAAGATAATGAATTTGTTGAAATATAGAGACGCATATTTCCAAAATTTTCAAAAACATTAAGTTTTTTAGTTGCGACTCTAAACGCTTCTCTTGAAACTGACAGCTTTCTTCAATCGATCTTCTCGACCTCAAATACAAGCATGACACCTCTGAACCATTAATTTATTTCGTCAATAATTTTTCGGACGTAATTTATTTTGACACTGTAAACCATCAACTGCTCCAAATGTCTCAAATATGAAAAAATAAGGATATCTACAAACAATCAAACCTCAACGATTAGTCTACCATCAGAAAATGTGCATTTAACCGCTGAAATACGTGACTGCTGTAGTGAGTTGGGATGCAATCGTGTTGAAACCATCACTTATTTTTTTCAAAACTTTTCATTAGAGAAATTATATACTATTGTATGTATTTGTATGGTAAAACTTCTAATCCAACACTTTCCACCTTTGATAACTTCAAATATCAAAAAGAAAAATAAGTTTAAATTCAATTTTGGGTGTGAGCCTTGGCCTGTTGCAAAAATATTTACAGAGCATTTTTAAGTAAAAAAATTATCTTTAAACAGTACCAAACCTATTAAGTAACTAACTCACTTTTTTGAGTGAAACTTTTTTACGGAATAAGCGAGAAGACACAATCAGAAACTAAATTTAACTGCCTATTTTAAATCTTGTGCACCAGAATTAAGTGAAAAATATATGTAAAAACTTTTAATTGCTTTTGCACGTATCGACGAATCTCCACAGTTCTATTAAATGCGATAGGAAATTCTCATATTAGCTTCGAAGCACGCGACAGAATCACCTACATTTGAAATGGAATCGCTTGAAACTATAGCAAAACAACTAAGCGTTTGTGCACATGAACAAGGTCTGCAAACGATCAAGGAATGTGGACAATAATTAAAATTAAAAGACTTATGATCAAAACATATTAACAGTAAAATAGTATACTATATATACAAAAACAACCGTAATAAAAATGTGGTTTATCAACGTTTGAGTATAGTAGAGGCTGTTTCCAAGACTTAGGTCTTTAAAACATGTTTTGAAGCGGTTTCGTGTATATGTATCACAATTTTACGTTCGTTAAAAATGTATACTTTTGAAATATTGTTTTGAAGTGTTAATTTACCTGTAATAAAAGAGAACAAAGAACACGCAGCAGGATAACCTACCAAAACAATGTGAAGGGGTTAAAAAACAAAAGAGAAAAGCGTATTTTTACATGTATGAATTATGTGCAGACTTGAAGTAGTCTGAGTTCAGATTGTTTAATGCATAAACTTCTCCACCTCTTCTGTCTTGCAATTGTACCTTTTTGGTTCTTATCGTGACATTTCAAAAATTTAACGTCACACAAAAAACGTCGCCCCAAATTTCGAAAACGTATGTTTAAACGGGTCTTTGACTTGGTTGCAAAAACGCTGAACCAGTTCAATTGATTGACGTCACTACTTAAAGCGCATTTGTCGCCAAAATTACATGTTTTGAAATACTACGCAGCGCTTTCGTATCGCTGCATCGCGAAAAAGCGCCAAAAACAAATATTACCAACTTTCCTTAACTTCTAAATCCGCTTCATCCATAATCATTACGGTTAAAAGACATTGATGGTTAAATATTTCTTCCTGCATCCAACTTTTTTCTTTAAAAGTCAGTTCGTTTAGATTATTTTAATTTTCAGCTCCTTACCTTGTCACCTACTTTCAAGATTTTCTATTAAATGAGATAGTACATCTTGTAATAAGCTGTAGATAGCATTATCTACTTTTGCCATGAATATTTTTCTTCACAATTAATAAAAGCCACTAACTTTAACAACGCAAGTAAGCACTGAATTTGGGAAGGATAGTGCAGAGTAAGTTCTTGCGCGCGCATGCAAAAAATAAATACAATTAACAATGTAGAAACCTGGAAGACAGACTTTTTTGTTTTATCTATTTACTTTAGTTAATTTATCCAAACAAAATATGTTTCTGAACATTTTTCGGCTTCTATAGACAATCCTTCTATTTTGTAGGCAGATGGTCTAACTATAGTATGGACAAAATATCTATAGTATAGTTTTTGAATACAAGAATTTGAAATTGAAACGGCAGTAGGATGGACCAGTAATGTTCTAAAAGTTCATCGTACAATAACTAAAGTTTAGTCAGTTTAAATATTCTGTTATTTAAATTAACTATTTATATATCACTTAATTTATAAATGTTAATAGAATATATAAATAAGCTAAATAGCTAGGTGATTCAGCAACTGTTAGGTTATCTAATTGCAATTAGCTTTTATGACTACTTTATTTTTCACTATGCAGATTTAAGTTTACCTCAAACTGAATTTGATGATGAATTTTCGTCAATAAGGGTTGCTATGTTTACATTTGACGAGGTTAGAAAAGTATTTTAATTACTATTTGAGATAAGGTATTTTAACTTTACATTTATTTGTCTCATACTCATGTTTTCGGTAATCTTTTAGCTTACTTTTATTAGTTGTTCAAAATAAATATAGAAAGTATTATATTTTGCAAATTATAGTAAAATCTACCACTTTATTTTATAAGAAACCCTACAAACAAGAAGAAATAGTTAGGAAGGTAAAATTCCTGTACCAAGTTCCATATTACGTAAACTTTTCTTCTGTACGCAAATACTTACCGCAACCATCCATACCCATTCACCATTATTGTCCCTTTATTTGTTTTCCGATTTTAAGTTTCGAAGTTATTTCGTCGTCGGCAAGTAGAAAAAGTTTGTGGACAGCGTTCGGAATCATGCAATACCGCTTCTACGTCTTGCAACTCAATAAAACACGAAAATATTTATCCTTTCAACCGGCGCTCACCGCAAGTCTGACTGGTCTTGGTAATTAATCAGAGTTCAGCCTGGGAGTTTGAAAAGGAAACAAAACAAAAGGATCGTGTCGGAAATATTCTAATGCGATTTCACTATCGTCCTTTGTTAATCATTTTTGGTCGAATTACTTCTGCACGAGATCCACTGAGCGCGCGCGGCCATTTGTGTGTCATTTGCATGCGTGAGAACGGCTTTAAAAATAATTCATTTTCGATTGTCGATTGCCCTTAGGTCTCCGTGTAACGCTACGGAACGTGATGTACCGCTTCGACAAGATGTAATTGCATATAATCTATTACTGTCGCGATATAGAAAATGGCATTCTTGTTTAATTACGCCAGTGCTTTTAGAAATCCTCTTGCAATTATAATGTAATAATAATAGAGGCATATTAACGTATTATTAAAAGTGATGCGTATTTTTAAAATTTGTTCCATGGTATATTTCAAAGTTCAATGGTTTCTTTATAATTTACACAAATACGTTAAACGAAATATGCAGCTAAAACTCACTCATTATTTTTACTTACGAGTATTAATATGACGAAAAAATTTACAACGCACAGTTTTATCGCATCCTGGGGATAACTTGTGATTGTTTTACGTTTCCTGTTTTGAAATTAACATTGCTTCGGTGCTTGACATTATTTTATTTTTGTTTAATTTTGAATGCTGTTTTTATTAGTACTTATATTAGCTACGCCAGTCTTTAGTAACCATTTAATCCCTTTTGTGGACGAAAAAACGATAGATGGTAACAACCAGCATATAGTTGGTATTAACCTTAGGCGTTTACGAAAATGTGAAGATCACTATATACCTTATTTATGAAAAGCTAAATAACTACAATTAATCCTAAACCGTCTACTCCACCCAAGAGTACACTCCACCACACACAGACCTGATGGACTTCTAATAAACCGTACGCGCATCGTTACCGCGCACCATCAACAGGTAGCCGGACATCTTGGAACACAGGCGTCATCATCACGCGTCATGCTTACGTTTCCTTACGTTTAGTTAGTACCTTTCTAGGGAGTATTTGCGTTGAGCTGTTTGTTAGTTGATCAAATCACAATAGTATAGTGTGAGTTTGCAGTTTAATTGTTTTGTTTATTTACTTTTTTTGTTTTTTGCTTTTACGGACTATTTCTAATATGTATATTATTCATATTTCTATTATACCCGTAAGCCTTGTGTAAATCTGCATATGATAGCATTAATAATAAAGATACACAGAAAATCAATAAGAAAAAAATTAAGTATAAACTAATATTATTTAATCATCTGTAAATTGGACCGCAAACACTCTTATTGAGTATTTACTGCTGAAAAAAACATAATATTACATTGTTACTGCAGATTCAGATTCCACTCTCAAACAACTTTCATTAGATTTTATCCAGCGTATTTTATATGGCGTTAAAAGAATGCGTCTCTTTTTATTATTTTTATTAAACCCCTATGGATAGTGGGTACTAAGTTAAGAAATGGTTTTAGAACACTACTTGTGTTACTTTGTTGATTGAAGAATGTTGATATGCAGAAATTATCTGTAGTTCTAATTAAATTTCCCACAACCTTAATAAAACAAAAACACAGTTTTAATATTTAAAATACACAGGTTAAAATCTAACACGA
The DNA here is from genome assembly GCA_004143645.1 of Protaetia brevitarsis. Classification (NCBI taxonomy): domain Eukaryota; kingdom Metazoa; phylum Arthropoda; class Insecta; order Coleoptera; family Scarabaeidae; genus Protaetia; species Protaetia brevitarsis. The sequence continues at coordinate 42,110 of RXPK01003478.1, forward strand.
TAGATGCTGTGCTAAAGTTTTTTAATGTCTCGTTAACTTGATTTATTTGAATACAATTGAATACACGCTGTATCGACGTCACCTATGACGTCCTGTGTGCCAATATGGCGCATTTCAATTGATGGCAGTTTTGAGTTCAATATCAGCACTCTATTATCTCTATGGTACCACATTATTCTAATTATGAGTACTATACAGATTCCATGACAATTAAGGTGTTCCTACTCTAACTAAATAATTTCCCTGTGATTGTTGATAATAATAACAAAACTATAATGAATCGGTTAGCTATTAGTTGTTATTACGTTTGCGTCCATGAAACGACTTTAGTTATCTATCAGCATTCGCCGAAGAATAAGGGAAAATGACGGAAAAAAATATTCAGGAAGCAGGACCTGGGAAGTAATCCCAGACCTTGTTACTGATAGCCAGAAAATTATTATTATTATTATTATCCTGCTGAGTTTGAAAAAAACTGCCTTCACGTCCCCTTAATTCCGACAGCCATACTGTCTTCGGATAGGCGTTCCGTTTTTCGCACATCATGAATTTGAAATTGAAACGGCAGAAGGATGGACCAACAATGTTCTAAAAACCAATAAAACAACAGCAGTACATATTCTAGTACTTAACAGTAATTTCATCCTAATTATTCTAACCAATAGTAATTAAATTAGATTTATATTTTAAATATTTATTTATACACTCTAACTATGCTAATGCCTACAAGAGTATTAAATATTCATTTATAAATACGTACTACTTCCCTACTAACTCTCTGAATATCATGCCGCAATTCTAATTCTTTAGTAACTAATTACTAAACAATTTTCACCATTCCGACCAACTCGATATCCCTGATATCGTGGTTTGCGTCGCTTGCATGCCCTAATCTTTGCGTTACCCGCCGGAAAAGAATTGATCTAAAAAAACCAACAATTGTAGAACAGTTAACTACAATTTGTCGTGGGAATACGACTGGCTACAACTTATCCAAATTTCTATCACGCGATTGTAGTTAAGAGATTGTATTTCTATTAAATACAATATTGTAAAAATTACTGAAAAAATTATTCCAAGCGTTGACACAAAGTGTGTACATTTAGTTACAGATATTGTACGAAAAATCACCTTATTAGAAGTAAAATTTAATATAAATTTTCTTTACTATTTACTACACTTCTGTGTGGAAATCATACAACAGTATTGTTTCAGATAACACTACAATTTTGTAGTAAAGGGTACTAGGTGTGTATCAATAATAACGCATTAAATGCAAAATTTTATTCATATATGAATAAACAATATAATATTAAAATATAACAGTGTATAAACATATTGACATGTAAAATATTTTTATACATTATGCGGAAAAAAAACAAAAAAACTTAACAACACACCATTCAGCAATCAGCAAATCAGCAATAACTCGTGGTATGATGTCGGCGCATATGACAAACTGATTTGGTGACCCAAACCTGTTTTTACTTATAGAATTCAGATAGATACCTGTACAATTGAAAAGTATTCCTTGAACTGGCATCGATTAGTTTCGAACACCATACAGAGAAGCTCCTAATGTCATCTGAAGTTAAATTCTTGAAGCATTCTTCATTTACTTCGTTATCTAAAACAAAAATGAGTTAAAATTAGATAACACGAATGTGTTCTCTATCATAAGCACTTGAAAATAGCGTAGAAATTATACTCTTAGTTATTCTTAAGAAGCATTGTTGGTACAATTTGAACCATCACCATATCATAGTAACACACCCAGCAAGTAACGCCACTAGGAGAAATATTTACTTATTGTTGGATTAAATTAAATTTATATCGTTTTCAGTTAAGACAAATGTGTTTACATATAATGCCGTTAATAATGTATAAAAAGAAAAACATCCCTACATTCACCAAAAGTTTTTTAAATATATTTAGTACAACATGTTTCGGCTTACAAATGGCATCTTCAGGTCTTCTACAAGTCAAAAAATAAAATACGTTAAAGTAGAATGCAGTGATAACATGTAGTTATTAGAATTATATAACAGTTTTTAAATTTTTAAAATTGTAATTAATTGTTAAAATATTGAGTAATATAGTATAAATTAAAATAAGTGATAATAATTAATAAATTTGATGATTAATACTTACAAAACGTCATAGTACGAAATCTAAAAATTAAAAAGTTAAAAGTGGACATTCAAAAAAAACACGGTAGACAAAAGATACAAACAAAAACAAAACAGCAGATTAAAATTAAAAGTAACTGTGAGACAGTTTACTCGGATATGGAATCTTACTAAAGAAGGCATCGCAATATAACGAATATATTGAATGTCCATTTTTGACTTTTTCGTACTATGACGTTTTGTAAGTATTATTCACCAACCTTACTAATTATAGAACCACCATCAGGTAGAGGTCAAAAGTACTGAATTTTGAAATTTCTATTACTTATAATATTACTTTCATTAACAAATCAATTAACAATATTAAACTTGAATTAATCACAATCGTTCTTTTTTATATTTTTTCTGAATTTGAGAGATGTCTGTGTAGCCTTTAATAAATTATTTCACAAAATTAAACGAACTAACTTAGCTAAATTTATCTATTACTTATTGTTACAATATCACCAAGACAATTTATCACTAGCAAAGATTATTGGCTTGTCAACTTGTCTGATACTGAATTACCACGTAATCTTAAGAAGTTTATTTCTTTGCATCCTAAATTTGGCTTAATTCCTGTAAAAGAGGATATTTATGTATCTCATTTATTTTGTGATATTGAACATCTCATAACTTCCACCAATGTTAGAGACATTAATGTACTTTGGGCAAGGACCACTAACATCATTACCAACTATTTTCTTGGTGACCACCATTGGCAACCTTATTCCTCGGTTCTAAGGGGTTGTCTGTTTCTTGAAACGAAGCGGTTTCTGAGGGACAAGAGGGCCGACCCCTTGGTGGTTCTACCTGCTGATAAGGAACAAGTGTCAATAACTTTATGATTTTTATTTTTGACTTATAGAAGACTGAAGATGGCATTTGTAAGCCGAAACAGTTGTCTTAAATATATATAAAAAGCTTTTAGTGAATGAAAAGACGTTTTCTCTTTATACATCATTATATACCACAATCATGGATTTCAACATACAATTATCTCTTTAATTTTAGTATACTCATACTAATGTTTTTTTTATTTCGAAGTTCTTACTTTCAAATTATCTCCCACGTTTTTGCCTTATCCAAATCGATTTCTCAAACTCTATGAGAACATCGATGTTGCGTGTTAAATCTAATATTAAGAGTATGTTTGGAGGAAATCAACAAAATAGAACTAACTCGCCATTGCCGTTGACTTTTCAAGGGTAAACATTTGCACCGAGTATAAAGTGGAAGGGGTAAGCCGCTAAAAGCCCACAGGATCATCACGGATGAAATACTTAAATTTAAATGTGGGGTGATTTTCAATTCATGAATGATATAACATACAAATAAATGATCTAACCTCGACCCTACATGGTTTTCCCCGCAAAAAGAACTACTCGTTCCCTATAGATGCGCGCACCTAAATTTATCATCCGGCTATTTTTTTACCGCCGACCGACGTGGCGTGTACGTGATACAAGCTACATATTTAATTTAATTTATGGTCATTTAGAGCCCCGTACATCTGTAATTACTTTCCGAACAGCGTGGTCGCCGCTACGTATTGTTCGAAGAGGAGGGGGAAAGAGAGGGTGGCGTACGAAAAAAAAATGAAACAAGGTAATGATTAAACTTCCGTCGTTTTAAATTCGGCCGTATGTAACTTGCGCGAATTTATTTGATAAAATGAACACGTAATTGCCGGCGACTAATTTGTTTCAAAGAAATATCGCTTCTCGACTATGTATTTGGTATCGTATATGACATGTGTACGCGCGTTCGGGCAGCATGCACCGTTTTGTTATGTCTTTAATGGAATTTGAAAGCAGGCTGTTGGCTGTGGAATATTTTCTCATAACTAGAGCGTACATTTTGGCAGTTAATTATTTTATTTCGTCTAGACAACGTTAAAGATTTATAATTTTAATTTCCTTGTAGGTAGCGTTTTCTTTTTGCTTGGTAGGGACTATAAATAAATTCAAGTGGATTTAGAATTACGATTTAATGTCCTTTTCTTAAAATAGTTTTGACGTCAAAAACGTGTTTAACAAAGACTAAAGAAATTTATTGTCCTTTAAGTGAGACGTAATCCATAACATTATAAATACTTCTGAAAAGAAAAATTGTAGTGAAATAGTCTAAACGAAAATAACTAAAAAAACCTAATCGCATAAAACTTTATTATTTATTTATAAGCATGCTATAGATGTTTGCCCTTACTTAAGCTATCTTCACCTACTAGTTTTAAAGATTACGTTCGCTTACCTTCACTTCAAGCAAAAATCAATCAAGGCATGTAGGGCAGTGAAAAATAATCGACCGTATTTTTGTTAGCTGCTGGTTTACTTGTAGGCGAGAGTCAGAGACCCTAAAATAACACCCCTAAAACACATTTTTAACGGTATCTTGGAGCTAAGAAGAGAATTACGAACTGAACTAAAAGGAAAATATTTTTCTTGATAGTTCGCGCATTTTGTTTAAATGGAACTAGTGGTGCATGATGGGGGTTGTAGAGGTTAAGAAGAAAAGCAATTTTAATCCGTGCTACGTAAATGAGAAATTCATATTTCTGTTCTAATCTATAAACTCCATTAAAAATAAAATGTATTAATAAATTTAAGTTTATAGAACAATATTAAGAAATTGGTGTTGTTGATTTGCGTTAACTTCTGTTTGTTGTACAGAGGTAATATATAAATGTAACATCAAACAAACAGCAAATTTTTAATTTACGATACATACGGCCCATGTATTTTAATGTGCCACTCTTCATGTTACATAAACGTTTTCGGATTAATTTACAATCATTCTCAATTCGTATTTAATTCTGTATGTATCACTCGTCTCCTCATGCAAATCTTATTGCTCTTGAATTTTTACGTTATGTTTGATAATCTGCGCAATTGTGGTAGTCTTGAAAGAAATGTTGATGAATAATATTTTGTACACATCCACAATATAGCCGGTGCTCCATAGATATGGATAAAGAAAACTGTGAGTTGTGGAAGGAGGAATCGACTAGTGTTTTAAAGGTTACTAGTCGGTCTTGGAAGAAACCACCAAGCATACATGATGGAATCTTTATGTCTTGTATGGAGAACTGCAAATGGTTAACCTGTGTAAACGCAGAATGTTGTCTCTTTGCGGCAGTTGAATACCGAATCATGACAGAGCAATGGTTTCTGACAATCGACGAACAAATTGCCTCCAAAAACAAACCATATTCGCCCAGAAGTTGCATGATACCGATAATTCCCTTTGGAATTGCCTTAACTGTAAGTTCTTTAGTATGTGGATAGTATCTTCGACGTCTTCAGGGCTTTGGCCTACCATAAGTACATTAGTAGAATATTTTGCGGCGGACATGAGGGGCGCATACTTTATAACCTACTCTGTCACTAATTCTTTGCCAGTTTCCCCGACTTCGTGGTTGCAATGTAAACATTTGGTGAACGGAACATACTTTGTTGAATCAATGACCTTAAGTGCCACTTACCTTCTTCAAGCATACAAACAGTGGAGGTAGTAGCTTTCCAGCTGCAGATATTGTGGCTTGAATAGCATAACTGTGCGTGGTTGCTGCAATTAATTGAACTATAGAACTCTACCTTTGTAAAACCACTTTCAGCCATGTTAGGCCGCTATGCATTTGTAAGTTAAAGCACTTTGGTAGTGTGTAGATTATTTCTAAATCATATTCAGATATTAAACAATGTCTACGTCTGACAAATTGTATGGCTTCTGCGGCAATATCTGCGGCACCACTTACTTGGTTTCTTGTTCGAAAGTTCGTAATCTCTTGAGAAACAATCGTACCAGCTGTGCGATTTTTACTGCTCAGTTTAGCAAGTTCTGAAAAAACAAATGGCCAAATAGCAAGTTTTTCATCGAAATTCTTATTTTCGGTATGATTCCAACGTGGACGAGTAACAGCGGCTAAAAACATCATCTTTGTGAGGAAATGTTTACTTTTACAGGTCCTGAACAGTTGTTCTTCATCTTCTACAGGGTAGTAGGAGTGTGTTAGTTGTTTTGCTAATGTAAAATCATTTTTCGTCTACATAAATCCGATCATACATGTCAATGAACTCGTGTGCTTGAACGTTTAAACTTTCAGGTTTCAACATTGACAAACAATATTTGAGTATTTCAATTTTATTGGCGTCTGTGAGATAAGGTTTAACTGCATTTGAGTGTCACTGTAATTTTGCTGACTTGAGTCTATTATGAACTGTAGATTTAGTTAATGGAAGTAGCCAACGAACGAATTGTACGACGATTATTGAGCGGTAGTAACTTTATTAGCTTTGGATCGAAACTTTTTGGTTTTCGACCAACGCGTCCTTTCTTACGTGACTGGACATCTGCTACTTCAGCACCATCGGCTAATGATTTTCGTCCTTGATTTGACTTACAGTTTTCACAGAAATTTTGAATTTATTTGCTGTCGGCTTGATTGAGCCTTGCTTCAGTTTATTATTGTCGCTCAGGTCAAGTAATGCATGGTAAACTGCTTGCCTTGTGTTTGGAGTCAAATTAGGTCTCTTACCATGGTTTCTCGCCAAAATTTTTACCACATCTGCCATATTTTTTTTTTAAACCGGAGATTTATATAAAGTCTTGAGAAAATCTGGTTTTTTGATTAAAAACATAGATTCTTGAAAAACTACAAAACTTTCAACCTACTGTCAAAAACTTGACATATAAAAATTGTTTTCAAAATGCCAGTTAATTTTTGAAGTCAACGCCACCTTTTCTTAATGTTTAAAAACAATGAAAATCGAACACTTATTTCTGGACAGAGGGAGTAAGTAGAGATGAGGTATACAATATTAATATAAGAAAAAAAAAATAATTTTGTCTTTTCACTGGACTTCTTCGTTTAAGTGAAGTAGTACTTATACACTTTATGAAAACCATGGTAAATAACTCGAAAAATAGAACAGAGAGAAATAGGATGTGCTTAATAAAAATTAAAGCATTTATTAATAGGAATTCAATGATGCAAGCATATGCCGGGTATTTTATTACCAAAAAAAATGAGGTATTGAATTGAAGATGTCAGTTTTTAGTGATGAACACCCATGTAAGTCTAAGTACTTATAAGCACACCTGAAACTGTAAGTAGATCTATACTAGAGATAAGATATTTCAAAATTCACTTATAAACTTATTCTAATTAAATTGCAACTGCTTTTCTCAAATAATGTTTTCTTGTGACATAATTTTCAAAAATGCAGTAATAGTAAAGGTATTGCATTTAAAAAAGTGAAATTTAAGGCTGTAACGAGGTTACGAAACACTCTATACAAATAACTATAACTTTATGTTACAGATGAATCGTAAAGCTACAACAATTTATAAAAACTTTTTTTTTATCTGTTACTGCTTACGAGTTATACAGGAACTTTCTGTAACGTCCTGTATATTACAATTTTTACCATTTAAAGTCAAGAGACGCTCAATCTTTGGACGTTTTTTATATAAGTGTCAACTTCATAAATGTAGTAGTTTTTAGTTCAAGTAATTCAAGTATAGACCTAGATTTTGACATATTTACTTCTGGAATTTTATTTCAATTGTTTACCTAATGGTCAGCGGAAGAACAGGCAACAATGTTTTTCAACCGTTCATCTGATCTGCCCTTATGTTTAATACCAACATAATCTGTTGAGTTTAGCTATATTACCTTATGTAACTGAAAATCAAGACAAGTATATACTTAATAATCACGAGAAAATTATTATGATTGTCTTCATCTACATTACTTCGAGTTCGTGCTGCTAATTTTTGACGCAGATCGCATGAGCAACTGCAAGTATATATAAGTAAATTTACATACCTGAAAGGTCGACGATAGATGCCTATACTTCCTGTAATTTTCTGCTGTGCTAATGAACCGGTATGCATTTACATTTATGCGACCATAAAGAGAAGGAGACGTCCCATGAACAGGACGTTTCGCGTTGAGCACGTTAAGAAGCGGAATCTCGATTTTAAAATTTTGCACAAAAACATGGGGCAAAACGACTTACTGTAAACTAGTAAACTAGTAAATTATATTATCTATTTCAAGAAGTGAAAATTATTAGAATCGTTTCTTGGATTACGGATAGAATTTAAAATTACAATCTGCAAAGCTGTGGTCGTAGGACCAATATGATTGGTGTCTATTTGTTGTTAACAGATCCAAAAGGTTCATTATTTTCGTGTGAGTGAGGGAAATAAGGGCTACTTTTGGTGTGATTATTCATCAAAAATGTTTTCATTGGCATTTTCAACATTCTATACCAAAAAAACGATAAAATAGTAATCAATTCACAGCAACATTGCTGTGTATAGTTTTCTCATATTGGGGCAATAGTTTCAGATAGTTGCATGAAAAAAATCGTAGCACACTGGGCGAACATCTTTGTCGGTTATATGCAAATCAAATGCTGAACCCATAAAACCACACAGAAAGTCGAAATTTATTTGCAAGTTTATAGACTATAAATGTTTTATGAACTTCGCTATTGTTCCAATGGACGGGAACCATCGTAATGCTCACTTATATGGCGCATTTTTTCTTCTTTGTTTTGCAATTGAATTTTATGAGCTATTTACATACTGCTTATTTACCACAAAGAAACTTGACAAGATCACGTATACAAGTTCACATAGATACCTATAACATGCATTCTTATATTCATCGGATACCCTTGAAAACGAAAGTATTTTTTTGGTTAGTAAATAAGATTAATTTAATAAAAATCATCATTTCAGTTCATGCTCAATGTCTTAAAAATTAAATTAAGAAATCTCGATGATAAGAGAATTTCCACAAGATGGGATTTTGTGCTTTCTGTTGTGAAACCTGGTAGCGGACGGCCTACTGATAAAACTAATAATGATGGGCATGAAACTTTGGGATGCACATCTTGTCATTCTAACCTGAGGCAAATTCAAAAACAAAGTAATGGATAAAATGCAAGACCCTTTGCTACTTGCACAAGAATTGACCGCAGAGGTGACACTTAACGGATACAGTGGCATACAAGAAAAAAAAGGGTTTGAACCGCGAAAGCTCCGGAGTGAAAAATTCATGCTAGATAGTGAAACACCTTGGTATCATTGGCGACTTCAAATTTACTGGGAATTGGCAGTTTTAGAGAATTAAAACGAAGGTGTAAACAAACAGTGGCTAGACGATTTTACGGAAAACCATACGCATTAAGATGTAATATGGTCTACAGGACACGGATTACGGTAGTCACATCATTTATGCATCTCTATTGTGACGGACAAAATTGCAGCAACAAATTACTATAAATAAACTCAGCCAATTGTATTTAGCCTGCGTATTTAGAAACGATAGAGGCAATGAGGAGCAATGGAATGTCTCCTAAACGTCTCTATTTAGTAACACTGGGAATTGGCATAAATTAAGCATCCCAAATTGCAGGAAATGCTGGATTCTATGAACATATGCCGTCCAGTGCTTATTGTATCACCATGTAAATAAATAGTTATGCCTGCCGAAAGGGCTTTTTAAACGGTGCAAGTCCGCTATTAGAACTTTTTCTACCCTTCCCTGTTTAAGAGTTATCGAATTTCAAGGGAGGTTACGGCCCCTGAAGTTGAGGTTTCGCTGCAAGAGAGATCATTCTTGAGTAACATGCAATGCGGTCTACAAACTGACGAAATTTCATCAGAATCTAAATTCTACGGTTCACAAACTTTCACTATAAGGTGATACGCTCTTGAAAAGTGATGTTTACATTTTGCTATTCTGTATAATCATTTTCATGTATTTAATGGTAAAACTTGTTCGAACAATTAACAAATATAGCGCTTTGTGAAGAGGATAACAGCAAAAATATTTTATGGGCGACCACTACGATGAATTGATTTAATTAAATTTAATACTATTATTATATTAAACAAGTTTCATTGTAATTCCGCTGTTCATGAGGGAGTGTGTTAGCTGGTAAATCTTACTATCGCATGTCTCTGTATTCGTAAAGTACAATTTGGCGAAGTAAACGCGCAAGGGTCGGTCACAATAATGTTTGTATAGTATTCGGATCGAATAAGAAATGCTCCGATAATTTTTCTAACCATTTATAACTGTCTGTCTATTTCCTTTTTGATGCGTCTTCCCTCGTCGTCCCACCCTCTGTTTTCGGGGTTGGCGATCGCTTTGCAAGGGTGAAACTTGAATAATGCCACGCACTTTTCTATGGTTCTCACATACAGTTCTTTTAATGATGGTATTATATGTAAATACAATGATTTATTAATTTCTGCATTGATATCACTGCGCGTTATATTGATAATAAAAATCGCATTCGTATTGTAGATAGAAGATATTAGAACTTCGCATGGGGAATCGTAGTAAAACGTTTTATTCATTAAAAGGAAAAAATTCAAAGGTTGCATTAAAATACACAGATAAAAAACGAACGAATACCAACTTTCTGTGTTCGCTGCATTTTGTTTAAAAAATCAGCCTCGCTGTCCGAAAATAGGAATTAGTTTGTGGATTGCCAAAATGAAATGCTAAATTTTTGCAAATATATACAGTAAAAAAGTTAATAACTTTTCTTAGGAAATGTACAGATAAAAGGAAGGAAAGAAACACAAGCTTTGTATTGCAGGCTTGTAGATTTTTATTTTTACTTTCTGTCTAGGTGTTTGTTCTTCAGAGAACTCAGGTACTTTCAATAGCCCTTATTTTACAATTGACCTTCTGTCAGCAATTACTTCCTATTTTCCGTTTTTCTCATTTTCTGTTACTCCCAGGTATTTGAAGCTATCCGCTCTTTTGAAAGCGTTTTGACCGATTTTTGTATTTGCTGTTTTTTTTTAATAAGTTGATATGTATTTTGCTTTTATTTTCTGAAAAAAAAGTTTTCTGGTGTTTATTTCATTTTATAGAAGCGGCAGTTGTTTGTTTTAATTTTTTTCTATCTCATACTACTATTAGGATCAAACCATTCGCATACACTACCATTTCTATAGCATCTGTCTACAAGAATATCTATCAAAGAGAGTCTTAGGTAGTAATGAGCAATATATATGTAGCTATCGACAATTTAATCCCCACTATTGAAAAATCGCTTTAGCAATCAGCCGTGCAAAATAGCGGCAAAAACAGCAGTTTATATCTACTTATAGTGAACGACAATCACACTATACAGATAACCTGACTCACCACCACAGCGTAATGCATTGGGTAAATTTAGCGGTTTAACCATCTGCCAGCAAGTAGCAAAATAGCATTTTTTTATGAGAATTCTCTGTTTCTAGCTTGTGAAAAGTTTGAAAATACAACTTTGTAATTAGGAGATTCACTTAAAAACACTAGGACCCCGGGGTTATAAAAACCAGTCTGATACGCGAGACGTAATTGTTGTGTTAGGAATCGTTTCGTTCGTGAAACAATTATTAATATTGAGCGCGAATATAAATAACGCTGCTCAAATCTGTCAAAAATTGCAGAAAAAAAAGAACTTTGCATAAAATGCCTAGAATAAGTATTTTTTTTTTACATTTTTCTAACTTCCCTTGCTCATAAAATGAGAATTATTTATTAATTTTGTTATTTACTTTGATTCCTACTTATTTTATGTTCTATTATCTATTAATAAACGAATACCTAATTTTTTTTGTATTGCAATAATCACTATTTTTCCGATCAAAACTTGGGATCTGAGTGTACTCGTCATTCGCAATAACATATTAGTTGCTACTCGCACCTATCTTATGCTAGGCGCTTTCACTCCAAGAACAACTCAAACAGCAATCGTGAGAGCGCTTTAAAGTAGCTGCTACTAAAAAATAGCGATAGCACATAGCAGCGCTACTGATAAATCCCTGCTTTGCTCATCACTAGTCCTAGAGATCCCCTTCCATAAGGACTACTGCGGGGATTGTGCATATAAAAAAAAGAAAAGTAATTCTATTTTAAATATGATGTGAAGATGTGTATGTAATTAATAGTAGTGAAATTTAAAATTTTGCATATCTCGCCATTCAAACAAGAATGAACATGTAATAAGAGCGGCTAGATTTTTTCGTGCACTTGTGTTACAATACTATTCACATATTACAGTTATTTGCATTAGGTATATTGTTTAGGGTTGGCTGTAAATTGAGTGTTATTTATTTTGCAATGGCAAGACAATCTTTTGCAACTCAGTTTAATTGTTTAATAGTTTAAGAAATCGCATTGCTTATCTGACTTTTTGTTACAAAGTGATCAATTACACTTAACTAAACGTACAATATCTCTATTTCAAGAAAAGAAAACTTGCCGAACCCAAGCAAGACTTAGCGACGGGAGTATGCTGTCAACTACTAAAACATTCAAATTACAAAAACGAGTTGAAAATATACTTGTTTTTTTTTTTTACACAACACTTAACAGTTAAATTTAACTTAAAATTAAGTAATAAAATCATAATTAAATCAATATAGACGTTTTTCTTTTGAGGATCCTTGATTAGGTGTGGACCCTTTGTAAATAGAGTTGTAAACTCAAATGAATCAACAGCTTATAAAATTATCAACAAATGAAGAGCTAAAACCGATGCTTCACCGGAATATGACCAATTCCGACTGCAAAAGCAAATATCAAAATTCTAGTTTCTTCATTGCGAGCCACTATACATTTTATATAAGAGAAGCTAGATGATTACAATTTATCCTAAGCCCAATGCTTCACTTAAAGGTAGGTACTACGCAAGGCTACTTATTCTTTATTATTGTGCTATATTCATTCTGTAACAATTAAAATATCCCCACCCTAATAATAACAATAATACAATGAATCGACCAGCTATCAGATTATTAAAGCGGTCAGCTTTCATCTGCGCGCCAAGTCAGTACTAAGTTTCATATATGTGAGATTAACGTTTAACACAAGTATACAGTGCAGTGTCGGAAAAGAACAAAATTATTTATTTATATTTTGAAAAAGACCGTTCAATATCTACGAATGCAACACACGCGTAAAATAATCTTTATAGGTAGATAATGGATCAGATGCACCACCACCAATGTGTAGTTCGATTTGTGCCAGTAGAATAACTGTTTATCGCACACTGTACACTTCTCACGGAAAAAATCGGGACACCAGCAGTTAACAATTTAGTTTTTTTGGGTGTAAATAAAGCTTTCAGATAATAATACGTAAGCGAGCTATGGCATTCAGTTCGTTCTTGCGAAATGTGAATACACGCTCTGTAAGATTCATTTGCACTCTAAAATTTTTCAACTTTAAAATTGCTTGTGTCCCAATTTTTCCTGCGAGAAGTGTACAAACTATTTTGGCACCGCCGTAATGTAAATCCTGGAATTCACCGATATACTTTTCTACATTATGGAAGAATGGTCGTTTTCTGGGGTTTTCTACGTCCGACATTGTATTACATTTGTAATGCGTAGACTCGACTAACACTGATACTAGATACTAGGCACACGGAATCGGAGGGAGTGATTTACTGTCTTGAAGATGTACTACGGCTAAACGCTCTGCATAGCGCGAGGCGAGTGCGGCCCGTGTAAGCAGACACGTCCGACCTCTCTAGTTATTATGTTTGGACCTGTGGAGCGACTTAAGTTATCTCCCAGCATTTGCTGAGGAGTAAACGAAATCGCGGAAACTTTACTCTGGGAGTAAAACCTGGGAAAAAGCTCCAGGACTTGTTATTGATAGCCAGCAAAAGGTCGTAAAATCCTTCTGGGTTTAAAAGAGGCGGCCTCCAAATTACCACCTTTCAATACACAAAATTTTCATCAGGAGGAGTATAGACATTTTAATTCATTTCCATTCTTGAGGGAAAGTACCTTCTGGGAACAGTATTTTGTAATATTTAGAAAAGAAATTTTATAAGTTCTGATTTATACGTGCCTGTTATTATACATCTTACCTCATATTATTTCTCTAGCAGAGGTGTCGCTCTTTTGATGTAACTTCTAATAGTTCAGCATTAATTAAGGTGTGGATTCTTTCCGTTGGGTATATCCATGTTTCCTAAACATTTCGCTGAATCTCACTGAACACTTCCCTTTTGAACACAAAATATACCGACATAAGGAATTGTTTTTTGAGTGTCCCTTCCTTCTTGAAGTAAAGGTGGATTTACTTCCACCTTACCTATTGTTTAATAGTAAAATATTTAAGATTAAAATAAATCATTTAACGGCCACAAAGGAACATTAGAAATGGTTTAAATTGATATCTGCGTAGTCCATAATATTCGATCTAAATACTATATAACAGTTTCCAAAATTAGAAAATTATTCCGTTATAATTTAACTGGTATGTCTATTCAGAAGAAGAAGATCTATTAGTAAAGGTTTCATTATAATTAATAAATTATTAAAATTTGAATTAAAGCGTCTCTTGTAGTGCCTCGAGTCTGGGATTGTTGGAGCATCTTTTTGACACCTTTAAATATCACCGTCCTAATTAATTGCGTCTTCATTAACGGTAGGTGGCTGTATTATATAGCCTTCAGTGCAATCAATATCCGGACATGCACCTCACGTCATCAATTACACCTAACTGTAAACACGATTCGGCCATTCAACAGCCAATAAAAGATTAGCTACGCGTTTAGAAAATTCCATTACGTCGGAGTTTTTTTTACAGAAACAGTCAAGACGTCCATGGATGTTATTTAGACGTTACGGCGGAGAACATTTTTCATGACCTCGATATTACAATATCCCGAAAGGGTCATCAGACATCTTGTCGTAGCAGAATGACAAGTGAATGACAGGCGCGGGAATCGGCAACTCGCATTCAATTCTGTTGCCTCGACGGTCACTCGTATACGTTATGTGTATCTGTTTGTGTACCGGATGAATATACGAGTGCGCGTACGTCTCTATGTCTAGTGATTCAATGAACTTAGTATGGAACGATAATAACTTTATTTGAAGTGACATATATCGTAAATTGTACGTAGGTACGCAGCACACAACGCAATAAAGATGACATTTCTGAGCCGGTTAAGCTAGAATATATCGCTTAACTTTATCTGTACCTTAAGTTACCATTTCAATAATCAAATATAACACTCTTCATAACAATAATAAAGTGAAACACAGTAATAATTGTGGTCAACAGATGAACCTTTTTAAAAAAGAAATAGGAACAACTAACCATGGAACTATAAAAAGTGCTGCAATTGAAGAGTCACATAATACGATTCGCACTGAAATATCGTAAAGAATTCATGCCGATTCGTGAATCAAGACTTTTGTACTAACGACGTGCAACCTGAATTCTAATGAATCTTAAAATTTGTAACATCAATGGATTCGAGCCGGGCGATAATGATTCGTGAATCTAAGATGAAATAGAGATAGGTACTATATAAGACAAAAGTCTTATATGAGATTTAGAGAGGGATATAAATAAAAGAGAAAGGTATAGACCATCTATAAACTGTGCGAGCGTAATATAATAAACCTCTGGTTTGAACGACCGGGCGTGCCTTTTGATAATAAGATGGCAAAAAAAGAATAAAATAATACCCTAAATAAGCGGCTCACATTTAGAAATACATATTCACCTTATTTAAGTGGTTTTTTTTTTTCTGAGAATGTATGCTGTGACGTAATGTTCTGAAATAATTTTCACATTCGTATTTTCATCTATTAATATATTTTATTAGTTCGTATTCCACTAAATATATAAATTAATCAAGTACATACATTTTTGTTAAATTTAGTAAAAGATGTAATACAGCGCTTGTAAAACAAAAAAATGTAGATAGTATCATTTAATAATTTAATCTAAATTATTAAATGATACTATCCTAATTTATTCATTTATAGATGCTAACAAATATTTAATTTTGTGCTACAATTTGTTTTGTAATTGGTATTGTCTTGTAAATACTAGAGATGAGCTTAGGCAGACACTATTTACCTGTTAAAATTATCGAAAAAAAAAATATATATTTAAAGAAACATAATACATATTTGAAATCAATAATACACATTATAATTAAGACTGGGTTTTTTCATTATAGCTCTATTTTTGCTTTTAGGAACAAATCTTTTCTACAAAAGTTGTACAGAATTAAATGCTGCACAACCTAAACATATTTTCGACTATACAGGGTCTTCCAAAAGTAAAAACCAAACAAAACAAAAAACTACTTAAAACGTACAGCACATTCTAAAAGTGCCACCATCTTCGCTGGGCGAAGATGCGCAGCATCTAGTACACATTATAATTAATAATTAATAAAAAATAATAATTATTAAAGAAAAAGTGATATATGGTTAAAAGAAAAGTTACACTAAACTATTAATAAATTAATAAAAAAAAAATAGTACAGAAAAAAGTATTTATTAGGCAATAACAGTAAACATAAATATTAGATATCTACTATGAAACGTAAAATATATAATAACGACAATTCAAAAATCTCGGGGGATGTCGAAGTTGTCGGCGAATGTAATTTTACTGTCATTTCTTCGGAGCAATGCATTTCGCAATATTGGCATTTATATTACCTGTCATTTTTTAAGAACATTGCTAGTTGCTAGTGGGAGAAAAATAAATGTGAATTTTGTGCGTTCGGGAGTTTATTTAGTGGTTTCAGTTACTTAAATATAATTATTACTACCATTTCGTCAGATTAGTGCACTTTCTAACATTACCGGATATTTTTATACTAATATTACCTGCCATGCTGTAAACTTCTCCTGGACCCCTCACCACAAACTGCACTAAACCGGGCGTACGTTTCGATAGCAAAGCTGTGTGTATCTGCTGATGATGATAGCTTTGCTATCGAAACGTACGTCCAGTTTAGTGCAGTTTATGGTGAGGGGTCTAGGAGAAGTTTACAGCATTACCAGTACCATAGTTTGGAGTATTTTTGTTAATGTTATTACCTGCCATGTTTTAAAGAGATAGTGAGTTGTGGGAGATAGAATAAACGTAATTTTTAAAAGATTATACCTACATATTCTTACCTACTATTTTTGCAATCTATACACATGCCAGTATAATACTAGTGTATTATTGACTCTGATACGACTCCAAGTCGAAGATGCATGTGCTGAACCTGAACCGAGGGCGGAAAGGTTGCACCCAACATGGAGAGCACTGGTAAAATACAACTTTAATAAGACTGACAAACTACTGAATTAGCAGTAATTATCTTTGTACAGTGATAGGCTTCTAGTGTTTTGAAAGGATACCTTTGCATTAACGCTGCATATTCTTAGTGCGAACTGTGCAAAGGTATCATGGCATACAATACAGTAGCAATCCAGCAATGTTTGGAAAGTTACAAGTGAATCTGGACGCTTATTTCGATTAACAGACCAGAATCATATACCAATTAGTATTAGATGCTAGAATATTTACTGCCTTGGTGGTCGAAAAGTTAACATGTTCACCTTTAGCCTATTAGGCGCTGGTGCGATTCCAGAGCGAAGCGGTTCATTTTTAATCATTTTTAATTGTGGATAAAAATAGGAGCTTGTCTTCTTCTTGGAGATGCGATGTTTGTCATATTAAAAATTCGTAGCGGAGGCTGAAACCCTTCCGGGTTCGGTGAAATTTCAGTGCGGTTGGTACAGTATATGCGTCAGGGCCTAGAACTGTCAAAGTGTATTCCACAACCTACAGCTTCGCCCGGGAACAAACCAACAAATTCGAATTTCGGAATGGCCAGTGTAATTTGGAAGGTAGCGAAACAAAATATTGTCTGTAACACCTTCAATATAGGCTCTATCTTGCAAACGAATTGCGATATAGCTTGGTCAAACAGCTAAAGAAGGGGCTGATAATATTGCTAAGAGTTAACCCTAAATATGAAGACAAAAACGGTAAGAAACATATAATCTTTACAAAAATATTATTGGCAATAACTCATTGAATAGATATACAATAGAATTTCAACTAACTAAACAAAGTAAAATATGAAAGAGATGTGTGAGAAAACTATGAAAAAGGGTAAAAAATATTAGGAGCAATAAAATATCACTTTCAGCAGCCATCTTGGATGTTATGGGGTTTGCATTTCTACGAAATAGAAGGATTTGCGACTACTATGCAGTATGGTTATTTTATCAGTAGACCAGCATCTGTAATTTAACTGTAGCGTTTTTGTTTGCTATTTTGCATTAGCCTTCCAACATCGAAAACATTTAATATTATGCGCAATCAAAACAAATAATTTGTTTTATTGGGTTTTGGGAAAAAAAGTGATCATTCCATGAACATGAGCAATCTACTAAAAGTATACTACGATACTTGATAAAATTATAATTTAAAAATCGCTCTTTACAAACTCATACATACAGAACTGTATGAAATAATCGCTGAAAATTAAACTATTAGTCAGACTTTGTTTGCTGTTACTCATGATAACGCCAAAGGCCAATGTTACCAATAACAATTTTCATTTTTCTGCATTTATTTAATATCATAATCAATGTTTTGCTTAATCAATTGATGTCTAACACTAAACTGTATCGTTAGCGGTAAACTTCACAAGTAGTCCAATGTAACAGATGTGAAGAAGGAATTTAGCGATAATCACTCACATGTGTAAAATACGGGATTTGTAATGCATTGCTAAGCAGATTTAAATTTAATTGCTTGAATTTAATAAAATTCTTGGACCCAACAAAATCCCTAATATAGTTTGCTTGAGACTTCGGGTATAACGTATATAGTAGGTACTCTGAGTAGTCACGAGATGGAATTATTAATTAAATGAAATATATTAACATCAACTAATAGTGAGTTTATTTATTTTAAAATAACAATTAACTGAGGCATCCTTTAATAACGTTATGATACATGCACGATACTGATTACGATTGTGATAAAAATGACCTGTATATAATTTTTGTGGAATATATTATAAATATGTTACTATATTGAATATAAGAAATCATGAAAAGATCTCACCTATATATTCGGCTTTAGATACCGCCATATATCATTTTCGTTTGCAGATTTTAAGATAAGGTCGTAGTAAAATCTAAAAACAACAAGGCGCGAAGAGTTCACACATTTATGTTGCTACTTGGTGTTACTATTTCTACATTCTAAGTTATTAAATAATTATGTAAAATCGCGAAATAAACAGAAGTGACAACAGGCGATCCCAAGGTTTCTGCACAGACTGCAAATTGCCATTTTGTAATGCTAAATTTGTTTTATATTTTTACATTTATTATATCTTATCGTTATCGCAATTGCATTTAAATTTGTACATAAATATGTACGCTCCTATTTTTAAGTACCTATACTTTCCTTGTGTGATGCCTAAAATTTAAAATTGAAAACCAAGTACTACAAATTTCAATTTTGTGTATAAGGGCCAAGAAAACTAAAACACCTAATGATGTTCTTCCGTCAGCCTTCATTCATTTTCGTAGATTTTGGCTGAAACGATCATTTCCTGTACCTGACAGTCTCAATTTTGTCCTTCCTTCCTTCTAAGCACTCTTCTTCCTTAATTGACATCCTTTTTTTGCTTATTGCATAAAACCTGCTTCAAAACTTATTTTACTAACATCTTTCTTCCTTCTACTTCCAAAGTCCTCTAAATGTGAAACCAAAAAATTATATCTGTCACTTTGACAAATATATAAGTCACACTAAGTGGTGGGGAGGTTGTTCCAAAACGAGGCAATGCAATACATGAAACCTTGGTGATATGTGGCAATTCTGTGGAGTGGTACAATTATATTTTTATGCCGAATATTAATATTTTGAATGTGTATAACATACCAGGCTATTTTGTTAGCTATGTTTTGATATAATTAGACGGCTGAATGATACACGCTTGAAATTTAAAATACCATAGTACCTGCTAGCGAATCTTTTTCAGAGTGGAATAAAAGTTACTCCTTTCCGTAATCGCCATGCAGAATTTGAGAATTTCTTTTCTTTGGATGAAGCACTTGTATTTTGTAATGGCGTCCGTTCTGTTATGCAGGCCCTTGGTCATAGATTTAATATAGATGAATGGCGTTTGTTCGTTGACTCCAAATTAAGCTTGAAATCGGTACTATTCCACAATGGAAATAAATTCTTTTCTGTTCCTTTGGCTCATGCAAGCGATTTGAAAAGATGTTATGACAACATGAAACTTCTTTCTAATGTTGTATCACATTTGCTCGGCATGCAACTCGGTTACACAAAGTATTGTTTCCTCTGTGAATGAGACAGTTGGGGATAGGAAAAATCATTATAAAAAGAAAGAGTTTCCAAAACGAACTTCACTGAAACTAGGAAATAAGAATGTCATTAATACGCCACTTGTTGCAGTGGGTTTGCATATGGAGGAGTAAGTTCCCTAAGATCAATGATGCTAAGGTAAAGGGAGGTATTTTTGTGGGATCACACATCTGACAGCTACTTGAAGATAGAAAATTTGTTGAGGCGCTAAATTGAATTGAAAAAGCAGCATGGTTGTCTTTTAAGGAGATTTGCGACTGCTTCTTGGGAAATAAAGCCGAAATCTACGTAGACATTGTTAACAATCTACTGGCCTCATATAAAGCCATGGGTTGCTACATGAGTCTAAAAATACATTTTCTTGACTCCCACTTGGATTTTTTGCCAAGTGGTGCACCGCTCGTCGCTTGTATAATAAGTAAAGACAAAGCATGTTTTACCCACATCATATCATGGGAATAGCAACGTTCGTTCTGTACTTAAATGTGTGCACGTGTATTTATCGATATTTTTACGGAAAAAAGCTTTTTGATGACTAATTTGTGATTTTATAATGCAAATTTTTGTATTTATTGCCAAAATCTATGACTACCGATTTATTAACATTTATTTTAAGGCTGGGCGAAGCTGAAGCAAGTAACCGAATATCTAGATTAATGATTGCATTGTCATGTGCAGCATTTGTGTGATGAAATGTAAAATACACTTAGCTATCATCCATGTGAGCATGACCCTTAGAAATGATAAACAATAATGAGCCAAAAACCACTGCCCTGAGGTACACCTGAAGCATAAATTGATTAATGTAGAAAATAAAGTAGAAATGTAAAGAAAATATTCCACTTCCAAAATTTAAACTAAATTTATTACACGGAAAGTGCGTTAGATGGACGAGATTAATTATTTTTAAATAAACGGCAACTTATTCATTTCCCAGAAACTGAAGGATTTATAGAGATTAAAAATACAAATTGTTATACCGAAAACATTAACATATTATTAATCTTACGGCCACGTATGCCATAAGTTATTCTGAAACTCACTGAAAAATGTGCGCAGACAACACACTCGCTCGCGTTTAACGTCGAAAACCTCATTTGAACTGTCGAAATAGCCGCTAATACGCACCGCTTACCGACTCGCAAGAGCATAAAGCACGTGTAGGCTACCGCGCATACGTTCTAAAGATTTATCGTGTGAGCCCATTATTATTTGTCCGTGTTATTATTTTTCGGCTTTAATAATGTCGCCTTAATTAGGTTTATAATAAGGAAGGAACTGCCGTCTGGTGCGTACAAAGATAAAATGTCACAATTAATGATGTAACTTGTCCTAGACAACGAAATATAAGAATTAGCAATTAAGCTTTGTGGTGTTGACTTAATTTCTAAATAAAATTGAATTATTAGTTCCCTTTATTATATCCAACATACAGGTGTCCATAAAGGAACGCGTTATATTCATAATTTATGAAAAGATTTTTTTTAAGAACGCTGAAACACATTAATTTTATTACATATTTTAAAATACTATCACAAACTTTACAGCAGTCGACACCTCAGCAGCAAAGCTATCAATCTTGCACATATTGCAGTAAGGGTGAACCAAATAACCACTCTAAAGCTATTTTTATTTATATTTAAGTTTCAAGTAACGGTGGCTACGGCCACAATCCGAACCTATATCTTATCCTGCATTTCTTTTCTTTTGAGGGTACTTAAAGGTCCTAAATATTAATTTGATAACAATTAAATTGTACGTGGCTGTTTAAATCTTAACAAATGTTGCAATATCTACTTTAGGGTTCTTTTCAAGCATATGTAGAGCTATACTAGCTATGTTGAAACTTTTCAGTTCTAGATGAGCCATATGCTGCTTGTAGTGAGTTTTGATTGATTTTTTAGTTTACCCAGTGCATCTGTAGATAATGTATATTTGATCCCAACTTTGACTTATCCTTACAATTTATAAATTCTTTCTAAATCTTTCTACTTGACCCTCCAATTTTCTAACCCGTCTACTTGATCTTTAGGGTTTCCTAAGGTATTTACTTATTGCTTTGTTAATTAACTTTATAAAAAAAATATCTGTTTAATAACAATCGACATGGCTTTGTCAGTGAAGCAAATAGCTGTATTTCAATTTACTCGATTACTGTTTATTTATTTATTTATTTAGATTATTTATAAAAAAGATAGTTGAGATAGGATTCTCTGCCTTGATCTAAGTAGGGCATATGATTGCGTTAATGTAGATTCTTCGTCATATGTATAAGTTGAGTCTTTAGAGCGTTGAATAAACAACATAGTGGTGATGTATTGGCAAATGATACCATATATAAATCACAAATACTAATAACAAATACTGGTATAGCTCAAGGCAGTGTTTTGCGCCCACTTCTTTTTATAATATTCATGAATGGCACTATTACATATAAAGAAAACGTTAATTTGAACGTGTACTGTTATGATTACAATACAAATTTAGTAGTAGGAGTTAAAAATATCACCATGTTACAAATGCATGCCAAAGATGTGTTAGTGGTTGTTCAGATATAGTTTCTGCAAAACAGACAATAAACGAAGAAAAACCTGATTGTGTGGCTTTTAGAACTAAAAACTACCGATTCCAACTAATATAGAGCTAGACGGAAAAATAATATGGCATTAACAGAAAAATGGAAAATATAAAATTGTTCACGAATTTTCAGATTGCTCTGCAACATGCAGAAGATCTCCGGAAAAGATCAACTATATTTGATTTGCCTTAAGAATTGTGTCGAAATATATGGTCCATGATTTTCTTAAAATATTCTATTACTTCAAAAGCGAATCATTACTTTGCGGTGGTACTATATTTTGGGATATCCATCATCAAATTCAGAAGATATTTGTTACCTAAAAAAGGACAATACGATTTAATAAAATATATGCCACTTTGGCAAACATACCGGGTTCAGCATTAACTTAGTGTATACACACTGTATATTTATGAATACGTAATGTTTCTTCTTAACAGTAAATATATTTTTGAGTTTCTAGATGAACGGTGTCATTCTGCTAGGTTACTAGCTTATAGCATCCTAGTTTAGTTGGCACAGAAAGACACCCAAGCTATACAGGAATTAAGTTTTTCAACAATTTATCGTAAAAGAAAAAAGTTGTTTAATTGGAACCCTATAGCTTGGGTGAATTTTTCAATAAATAGCATTTTTCTACAAAATTTATTTGGCTTTCATAATATATTGTCCACTTAAGTTTTTTATACAATAAAGAATACTATTATTATTATTTTCAATTGTCTCATTGTTTCTTAGAGTAGATAGAATTTTAAAGTGAGTTTGGAAAATTTGTTTGTGGGTCCTTCGTATAACTTGGATAGAAGGGCAATTTAGCATATTTCTTATTCGCTTTGCTATTAATTTCTAATACACTTACGTTTCCAATTCTATATCTAACCCGAACCCGTGGATAATATGACAAATTATTTTCCGAATCAGTTTTAAATTTAGTAAGTAAGTAAGTAGCAGATTTATTTCAATTACCAGAATAGGTATGAGACACGCCACTACAAAGAAGAACTACAAAGACAAATAATACAACAAAGAAAAATACTACAACATATTCTAGAATTCTATATCTTCATTAAAGTTAAGAAAATCAGAGATTGAGTAAAAACATTTTGTTCTTAGCCATGATTTGAGAGTTCTTTTAAAGTTATTCAGCGTAAGTGCTTTCCAACTATTGGGCAGACGGTTGTACACCTTAGTGCCTAGAACATCTGGACTACTAGCCGTTAATTTCAAATGATGCTTCATAAGATGTATCTTCTGATTTCTGATGTTATAATTATTAGGATTATTATTTTTGGTTAGCAGTAGATGCTTGTGTTTATGGATATGACAGCAGGATTCCAATATAAACAATTCCGGTAATGTCAAAATTTTCAGTGAAATGAAGAAGCCTCTACATGAAGTCAGCTGACTAATCCCCGCAAGACATCTTATAGCTGCTCTCTGCTTGATAAGTATGTCGATAGCTGAGGAGCTTGATCCCCACAACAATACTCCGTATACCAGGTGCGAATGAAATCCTGAATAGTATACTGTTTTTAAATTATTAGAGTCAACTACGGTTTTTAACGATCTAAGTTTAAAGATTGACTTATTTAATTTAGTTGCCAACGATCGACAATGATTATCCCAATTCAGAGTAGCGGTAAACGATAAGCCCAGAAATGTTGCCGAATCGGTTGAAGTAATTGCGTTATTAGCGAATTTCAAGTCTATGAAATCGTTAAATTTTTTTTTGTAACGTATGAAACAATATGTACTTGGTTTTTTAAATTTCCCCATAGAGAAGTTAAAGATACAAGAGGACAAGCTGTTACTTATTTTTGGTTCCTTCAGCTTGTTGGTAAGAGGTATCATTGGTTTGGAAACAAAATTTCACACAAAGTTTTGCCAAAGAAATCAAGTTATCCACTTCATCGTTGACCAAGTGGTTTTCTCCAAGAATGTTTCGCAGAACAACAGACCAGTATAAACTAGTACCCTGAAAAATTGTGAAGCTATATCACATCTAGTTAAAACTCCACTCTCATTGAGCTTTAATCCGGTGATTGCTTAGGTAAGTGGTTAAAATAACGTTGGTTAATATGTAAGTTGGATTGTTGATGTTGGAGACAATGAATTAGTGTTGGGAACGAAACTTTCATCATCGTTCACAGTAGATCGTCCGCTTCATAATGCGACTTCAAGCAGTCTACTTCACTACATTCACTACATCAACCTTGAGCCTTTGTTTCATTCGTTATGTGGCTTTGCAGTGCAATATTTACTTACAGCTACAAAGATGAATGAAACCACGTTCTATGCAACACTACAATGAATGCTTTTCCCATACATATGTATTTTATGTAAGCAGTATATACAACACTGGGTTTGTAATACTAGTCTATACCTTTGATAATATCCTTACATGTCAGTAATGGCTTTTTGGTTTCGGTGATCATCTTTGATAACAGAATTGTAGTTAGCATTTTATAAGAGGCCTAAGATAAAAAGGTGACTTGACCAAACTAAGCTCCTTTATACGACGCGACTAAATTATCTTCCTCAGATTTTATATAAAAAGGGTTTTTGTCTTTAAGCTATTTAGAAATGTTAGTTTGTTTACTTATGATATTGGAGAATGACATAGTTTGCTTTCTATTTTTGTAATACGTTTATCAATATAATCATTCAATTAACTGATTACCATTTATATATTTGCTATAGTTTCTTCAAAAGGAGGTTTATTAAATTATTTTATCTACTAATGAATAACTTTTCTTATGAACAAATACTTTAGTTGGCACATTTTTTCAAATATTTTCCGCTCACAAAATACAATTGTTTTCTTAAAAAAAAGTCAATGATCGTTATTTTTAATAAAAATTCTTGTAATATAATATAAATTTCTTGTACTCGTTTGAAACGTATTCCGTTAAAAATTTTGGAGGTTCAAAGGTTATTTAATGCTTATGTGCAAGGGGTTTCTGCATTCACTGAGATTTTGAAGTGTAATTTTACACGCTTGGGTTTCAATGCAGAATAATAAGTAAGTTAATGAAAACTTCCTTTTATGATCGTCGATTGGAAATTTCTACCTTATTTTAGCAGAAACAGTCTTTTTCCGTTACTTCAGATTATTAATAATACACCTCATCCTCATGTATCAAAGTGATAAGCAAGGGTTAAACGTTATCATGCAGCTTGCTAGCTCTTGATCTTATGCACAGGAGGTTCTCCAAATTTAAGTTTGTTATTCGTGCAAATGGGAGATATATCCAGCTTTTTTTTTTTTCAAGTTAATATATATGCACCAGTGTTTGATATTCTGTAGGACTACGGCATTCACAAACGGATTTTGTATACTCGCGAGTAATAAATTCTTACACTAACAGGGGCTGAATTTACAACCCTGTAATATAATCGAACATTAGCAACCTTACTGTGTATTGATTGAGAAATCTTAGTAGAAACTTGTACGGAATTCTTCTCGAATGATTGACAGTTATGATTTAGTTATCGCACACATCAAGTTCTCCTATATAAAAGAAACTCGATGCAAAATTAATTATCCGCAGCGTGTTTGTGTCACTGTTGCTCAATACACATTTCACTTGCATAAGTAACAACAGATACGAGCTCTTGGTATGATCTTGGAAACTCGTTCATCACTAAAAATAGTATTATTAGCTAGTAGTCGTTCTTATTAGATCATAATTATTTGCACGGTCGGGATTACTATCAAGATGTAAGACGTTGGCGTATAAAACGTTAAAAATAGCTTTAATTAATGGCATTAATCAATTGTATAAATAATTATGAGTAATCGACTATATGCTATATTGAAAATATGTGACATTTATTATTACAAATACGTGAATATATGTGGAAACGTGGGAATTTCTAGTTAAGTGTTAAAAAAAGGCGTAGGTTAAAAGCAGCGATTGCAATTTGAGGCATTTCCTTCACTTCATTTTATAAATGCTAAACCACTTAAGCCTTTTTCTAAGCGTTTATCTTTATTTTAGAATCAGCTTTACCGCTTCATTGTTAAAAAATTGTCACAATTAAGCTTTTAAAGGATAATGAACACAAATATACGATACTTATTTCTTTACTCACGAAAGATATACACATCTTCCGATTTCACATAATGATATCCTAGAGGGCGAGGATATATCAAAGCTTTGTTATTTAATTGGTTACGATGCCAAAGTGTAGCTACACCCCGAACTACACACTTAAGCGGTCTCACAGTCCTAGCACATTCTTTGTATGTTATGAAGAATATTACATGTATTAAATATTATTTTCATATAAATACGGTGGTCATAAAACAATGATTAATAATTTAATTATGTTTGTCAGTCTTATTAAGAGTGTTCGCATTTAGGACTCAAGAAAGCTATGATTGACTTAACTCAAAATCTGTTTACCAAAAAAATAAAAATAGAGTAACTGTATAAAACGGAAAACAAATGTAACCTTTCGATGAAGCATAGGCACATTGCGCTTTTTTTTAATGGTTCATTTAGAGGGAACTATTGCAGTTTTCCATATTCAAGTACAGTAGCACAGTGGATTTTCTCCTCATAGCGATTAACCTAAACATAAACAGAAAGAAAATAGTTTTGCGTCAAATAGGTGTCAGAACGTTGTACAATTTCAAAAAGACGATTTTATCTTTCAGGGTCGGGAAGATATTGAGAGATATACGAACACTAGTTATAACTTCTACTAAAACCAAAACGATACCAAGAGACAAAGATGCAATTTATAGTTTCAAATAAAAAACACCACTTGCACTGCGAAAGGGACTAAAAACGAGAGTCCGTCGAAATGCTAGAAATCATATCTGACAGTACTATTTCGAAGCTAATAGGGTTGGTCGAGTACAGATCATGTTCGATACCATTCCTAGCCTACCGTCAGAAGCCAGAAATAACCGTTTCCAGCACCTTTTTGTCCACACAAACATGAGTGTGGTGCGATTAATTTGCTGCATTTCCAAAGCGAAATATAGTTAATTTCCACGGCAAAGCCAATTACAAGGAAGAAGACATTGCTCCCATAATTGTTAGACTTTTAATCCTTTGTATCGACGTAAGTCTGGCGCTTTCTGTCGCTAAGTTGTTGCTCCATAGGTTATAGTTGGTGAAAATAAATTAACTACGGATTTATAATTACACAGCATACGACCTTACATGTACTCTGTGGAACGAATCCAAATCTAGCCGTGGAGCAAATAAAATGGGCTCCAGTATATCAAAATAGACATTGACAAACAATACGATTTCGTCTAACAATTATCCTTAACATACTTAAAATAGGAACATAATTATAGTGGTAGCATATTTCTGGATATTAATTTGATGAATAGCAAGATTATATAAAAATACTTGGAAGTAGAACACTAAACATAGGGCAGTTTACTAAAAAAAATGTTTGTAACTATATTATATGAGCAATTATGTGAATATATTTTTAACTACTTCTCCTGAAATTTCGATTTTGTGAGGTAATACAGTTTTCTGGAACAAAGTTCGAAGTGAAATTTCATGAACAATTAACACTTATTGTTCATGAAATTTCACTTAGAATTTGTCTGAACACTAAACAAAAAGTAGTAATTCTCTGCTATAATAGTAAATCTGACCAAGTTTTAGCTCTTTCTGAAAGAATAAGAAAAATTACAAGATTATTGATTGAGTAGGGCAATCGATATATCTGACCCTGTTGATAAAACTCACCTAATGTGTCAAAATTGAAACTTTACCAATGCCTGTCCCAAGCCAGAATGAGAAACGAGTAGGGGAGAGGAGTATCAACCTCGTTAAAAGGTGTTTTCTTAGAGCTACAGATATCCCGATGAAAAGGAAAGTATAAGCTAGATCGCAAAGGAAGGGAAAAAACAAACTCAACATAGGAGACGTGAGGCAAACCAAACCTAAGAATAATGACAAGAGTATCGAGAATTAGAAAGATCTGACGAAGTCTCCAAATCACCACCGCAAACATCGAAGAATGAAAGTTTCAGCGAGGCAGGCTCAAGATTACAAATGAACAAGCGTCATCTGAAAGAAACAATGAATCAAGAGCAGTTGCATCTGATTCAAAAACGACTAATAATTGCGATATACGATTTCTTCCAATGAAAGCATCAATTTCATGTGAAAATCTTTAGTGGAACAATTAAATGTTCTTCCTCAGCCCAGACACCAGAACCGAGTTGAAGTCAAAAGCATCCGTAACGAATCTTTGGAAGGGCACCGAATTAATTACTATTGAATCCAATGACCTTCCAAAGAAGCCAAGGATACTAGTCCTGAATCCAGGGTAGTAGAAACTAGTAAGGGGCAAGGTAAGGAGTATCAGCTGTAAGTTGGTTTATAGTAGAAGGTCCTAAGAACCCAGACATACTTAAAAATACTGACGTTACCCAACTTTCAAGGCAGGCCATGGAGCTAGGATATGTCGAAAAATTCAATCATCGAGTTGGCATATTTAACATGATGATTATTACTTACCACCAACCAAGGCCTGGCTAGGGAGCTAATATTTATAGCAGAACTAGATTTTAATCTAAAGGGCACGACAATGAGAGAATGAAATACAAAATCAAGAGCCTACAGTGTTTCCGGATGTCAGATAGCTCCCACCAAGCACGTATCAAAAATTAGTTTTGGTACATCTTTCTATTAAATGCGAATAAGGTTTTTTAACATTCCTGAAAATATATGTATTTGTAATTTTGGCCAATAATTTTGTGAACTTGCAAATAAAACTCTTGAGATAGTAGTTTTTGATTACATGTTTCATTTCTGGAGGAGGTATTAAATTTAATTTTATTTATTTATTATTTTAGGGTTTAGGTTTTTGTAATATTTTTTTTTCCATTTTTTTTTCAAAGATTGATCAAATGTTAATCTATGTTAATTATTATAGATGTATTAATTTTATTCCTTATTACGTTATAGCTGATGAAATGGATTATATTTGAAAAAAAATACCATCGAAACGTTAGATGTAAAGTAAAATAAATAAAATGCAGAAATAAGAACACATACTAGATAGCCACTGCCTCAAGAACTTTATTTTCTAATTTAAAACTATATGTACTGATATTCTATACTAAACACGCTGCGACCTTTACAAATTGCATGATCAATCCACATTATGCTTGTTGTAGATGCAATTCTAACACTCAGTGTTACGTTTTGTATGTAATGCCAACCTACATAATGTAATAATTAAAAATATTGTTGTATGTTTATTTAGATGTAATAGCGGGTATATAAAATTTAAAATGAATGCAATAGGTTGTGGAAGGAAAATGGAAATAGTGACAATGACAATAAGTATATTTGCAAGTTCTTTAGAAAATTGGTTACGTAAATTGTATATTTTTTGCTTAATATCATCGTTGCTTAAGCACTGGTTAGCTGTGAATGTACTTTTTTTCTATTGGGTATTTTATTTTTTTATGTAATTCACTGCATGTAATCCTTTGTTTATATTTTTGTTATTTGGGTGTCTCATCACATATAATAATGGATAATGATATAATTCAATTAATTTTAGCGTTAATTCATTATTCCAACAAAGCTTGGCGCCTTTACATAGTTAAAGTAGAGAAAAGAATTACATAGCAGTGACATAACCGTTAAAATGATAGAGTAATCTGTAAAACCCCCAATATTTTGTTCCTTCTAACATCTTATTGGTATACAGTTATAGTTAAATCTAATCACCATTTTGTACTAATAAGCATGCTTTCTTAGTTGTTGATTCAAGTCAACTGGATCGAGTTGCTTTGCAACCTTTTCCGCTCAAATTTTACACGAAGTTCACTCCGATTTGTTCCGTCAAACGAGTGCATAATATTAATGTGAGATCAAAACGTGAGTAATGCTCGAAGAGCGAGTCGTTTGGTAAACGAGAGGATCGCGGTTGGCTTTGAGCGCATCTCAGTGCCGGAGTTCGAGCAATTAGTCCGTTGTCTTCGATATTATTTATAACTACATCGGTACAACCGACTTCTACTCCTCAAAGCGGCCATTAAAATTTT
Source organism: Protaetia brevitarsis (assembly GCA_004143645.1). Classification (NCBI taxonomy): domain Eukaryota; kingdom Metazoa; phylum Arthropoda; class Insecta; order Coleoptera; family Scarabaeidae; genus Protaetia; species Protaetia brevitarsis. The sequence continues at coordinate 73,099 of RXPK01003478.1, forward strand.
TGGAAAATCTCTCATACTAATCTATGCCGTAATAAATATTAAAGATGCAATTTTACGGACACACACACAACTGTGTAGATATAAAATCTTTTAGACTAACAGGTTTCCTTCTCCGCGTAAAAATGCCACGGATTCTTAACGAATAGTTTCAGCTACGATAATTCCACGATGTCAGACTCCTTCCATGCGGGATTTATGAGTCGCTGTCGCATAATTAGAAATTGATTAATTTTTATGTTTTGCAAAGCGGCTTACGCCAACTGGAATGGACGGGAGGGAAAAATAAAACGGACACTTAAAGCGATGAGATCCGACATGGAAACAAGCTCTGCTCTTCGCGAACACGGACGCACACGCTCGCGCAGGTATTAGAAAATGCTTTTTGTAAAAGCGACTTTTATAGCTGGCGGTGTCTCACGTCTCGTCCACGTATACAAACGCACAAGATAGCCGGGGTTATAGCGTCGTATAAACGTATAAGTTAAGCAGCCTATCGTATCCAGTTATTTATAATCTGGAATATTTAACTACAACTGTTACTAATTTACGAGGTCAACACGAGATTTATGGCGCTGGATTCTTATACGTTTCGGATTAAAACACACTTGATTTTTCCCGGCCTGTAGACTTCGTTCATATACGTTTTAGTATGGTCTCCTTGTATAAACACGTGTGTGTGTGTGTTATGTTATAACTTATAAGTATCCTTTAAACGTCCGCGTAGAGATATACGGGCATCGATGATAAAATCGAAGCCGAACACTACCGAATATATGCACCTTTAATTTATTACAATTACGAGATCCTTTGCGGTGATTTTTATCCGCGTAGGATGAAATATTACGTGTAAAGCGAGGATTGCGTAAGCCCCGACCGAGTTGTTTACTTATGCGCACAAATTGTTATTAATTATACAGTCATTTACCCGTTTGATATTAGAATTTCTAATTTACACCAGCCTAAGTTTAAACACGAGGTGTTATAAGTATCCATTTAAATTAGCGACAAGTTAGTGCTGACTATAATAATTAAGCAGTAGCAAAAACGTAAATGACTTTAATTTCCATTTTAAAATATTAATATAATAATTGCTAAATTAATTACGTTATTTAATTAACCGTATTAGGAAAGTACGCACCCTCTGATTGACACTAACACATCGAAATGGAAAAAAATAATTATAACCTGTCGTAAAAAGGATATTGCATAGTATTTGCATTGTAACAAATACTTCATTAATGTTTACACTTTTGACCAATTGGGCTGACTCCATAAAATCTTCACAAAAAAACTAGCTTCATAAGATGCCGTGTGATTATAATAAGCAATACAAAATCTACAATACGTATCACTTTACTTATGAAAAGCTAATTCATTACAAATCATCCGAAATCCAGCGCTCAGAATACTGCGATAAAATAACCAGGCAAATTCATGGATAGACCTTTATTAAGAGACCATCCTAGAATAGGACTAAAAAACTACTGCAGCTTAGTAGTAGCCATCGTCGTACAGTAACAGGTCTCCTCACAGGGCACCACGCACTGGAAGGAAAGGACGTGAACATAATTTTTACGGGATATGTTGTAAATATGGGGCTTTATTGAATAAAATAAATGAAAAGAATTTCGGTATTTTTTTCGGTTGGCGGCAATAGATGCCGCAGGATGTTAGTTCTTTACTGCTAGGCTGCGCGGATACTTTTTTTCTCTTGGTGTACTACACAGGGCTAACCTATTATTCTAAGTCCTATATGGATTCCATAACAATTGAGATGTTCCTACTCTAACTAAATGTTTCCTTTATTACAAGTAGCAACAGAGAATAAAGGGTAAACAAAATAAAACAAATTGCCATTAAAAGAAAAGGAGATTCTGCAGCATTCATTTGCATTGTGGTATTTTTGATATACCTACACTGCAGGCTTTTACCATTGTCTTGGACTTTTTCATAACAATTTATAATAATAAACTTTTACCGCATTAAACACAAACACACAAACGAAGTGAACTTGTCCGTAAATAATGGCACGTAACAAAATGTCAGGCACATTAAAAGATTGAAATAATGAACACGAGGCGTTACGATTTTACTCGACAGTATTCATTCTTATTTCATCCCCACTCCAAGAGGGAATAATATAAATATTTTGATTTTATCATTAACAGTTATAATTCGCACGTCCCGTATAAATTCCCACTCGCAGCTAAAGCTGGTATTACGCTATCAAAGATTTTATAAAATATCTTTTATAAAATATCTTTTATCAAAGTTAGCTACATTCGACCAGATTTGATAAAAGGTTAGAAAATGACTTTAGAAAATGACGTCAACTAAGTTCACGTGGTCACTTAATGCTGTTAAAACTTTAATTTCTGAATAAGGTTCAACACGAAGATTACAAAAATAGAAACAAAAGATTGCAGGCGTTAGAAATACTGTATGTTTATTATTCGATATAACATTTCTTATTTTATTTACCTTGACATTAGATTTTGAAACAGAACGGTTGTAAAATACAAATATAAAACATTATTTTCCACTTTAATCCACTCACGTCTTCTTTGCTCTTTACTCTCAATTGTTCAATTTTTTAATATTGTACAAATTATGACAACGGAACTAATTGAAGCCATATAAGCACAGAGCTCTTGTTCATCCATAATGACAACTGTGACAAAATATTTTATATTATCTTTTATCAAAACTTTGACAGTGTAATACCAGTCTAATAAAAGGTACTGCCTGATTTATTGCAACTAATTCTGCCTGAAAATTACTGCAATGATCCCCTAATTTAAACTTTTGATTATATATTTCAATACTCCTATTATAAACAACGAAATAAATGAACTAAAAAAGAACAATCGAATATGAAAATGAAAGTTAAAATAAAAATTTACTGCTTTTGACAATAAATATAAGTGAATTTGATATTTTTCTTTCCAAATAACTACTGTAAATTTAGTTTAAAACGCAACAAGTAGGATTAAATAAAAAAATTAACACGATTTTTTTTTACTTTTGCATTCCTTGCACAGCAATCCGGGAACAAACTTTTCGAAGTAAATTGCACAATGTAATTATGAATGTAAGGAAACCTTTGATAATGTGGAACTCGATATATTACAGAACATAGTGGTTTTGCTTCAGATTATATTGCGCAAGTGATGAAAGAGAAAATGAGTTAGCGTTATATGAAGTATGCGTATTTTACTAACAAGGGAACACCGGCGGGTGTCCCCCTCCGATTTCGATGAAACTTAATAGATCGAAAGAGTACCTTAAAATAAGAGACACGTTTTTTTTTTTTATCGGCGTATCCGCACGATTTTGGGGTACAGCCCCCTCCAAAGTTTGGACGATTTTTCAATTTTTGCAAATATTTCCTAAATTATAACAGATATTAAATTTTCTTCTTAACATAATTTGCAGCATATTGCATGGCCCTAAGGGTGGCGTCGTCCGTATTTGCAAAAAGTCAATAACGGGGGACGGGGTACCCCGTACTCCCATTTTTTTTACATTTTTTCTTTTTCTTATTCCTCAAAAGAAGGCCGATTTTATATAGAATACGATGATGTATAACAAGTTTAGAAAATTAATAATTGTAAAAATAGAAAAATAATAATAAAGCTTCAAAATTAATAAACTTGTCTATTGATATAAATCAAATGAACTATAACAGAAATAAGTTTTTATCCTTAACATAATTTCCAGCATAATACATGGTCTCAGGGTAGATGTCTTCATAAAAAGCTAATAAAGGGGGACGGGGTACCCCATACCCCCGCATTTTTTTAATAATAAGTTTATTCATTATTCATCAAAAAAAGATTGCTTTTACATAGAAAACAATGGTAATAAATTTGGAGGATTAATAATAAAAATAATTGTAATAATAATAGTATAGTACATTAACAACAATTATTTGTTATCGTTACTCCGCTGCTCTCCTTACTTAAATATTTCTTAATTTAGAATTGTATCTACTCGACAAGCAAGCGTATTCAAGTACTCGTGGTATAAGAGTGGATACGTTGAGGAAAGACCTGGGCCCTTTAAAAATCCTGTAGAGTTTTGTTTTAAAAAAGATGCGCAGTCTACACCCTTGTGTAGTATTTGCAATAAACCAGCTATTGTGCGGTGTTCATGGTGCAAACAAAATCTGTGTTTTAAACACTTTTACACAGACTATCACTACTGTAATACTTACATGGCTTAATTACTGTATGTATATCAATCTTGTTCGCTATTGCAATACATAATAATTATAATGTTTTTCTAATTCTGTTCTATTGTTTCCGAAATGTATAATCGTTACAAACACATTAGTTATATTTATGCTCCATTGAATACTTACATTGTACACCTACATTGCACGAAAAACTTGAAATAAATTAAAAAATATATATTTTTTAATCCTTCGTCTTGTGTAGCAAATTTGTTCACGCACTAAAGGATTATGGTATTCCAAGAATGAATAACATTTTATTAAGGAAGTATATAAAACGCAGTTACTAACTGCAGTTGATAAAACGATTTATATTGCTACCACCGATAAAAGTTTCGTATAGTATATAGTATAAGTTAGTAGGCATAGAAAGGTTTGACCATAGCTTGTCGAGTAGATACAATTCTAAATTAAGAAAATATTTAAGTAAAGAGAGCAGCGGGGTAACGACAACAAATAATTGTTGTTAATGTGCTATATTATTATTATTACAATTATTTTTATTATTAATCCTCCAAATTTATTACCATTGTTTTCTATGTAAAAGCGATCTTTTTTGATGAATAATGAATAAACTTATTATTAAAAAAATGCGGGGGTATGGGGTACCCCGTCCCCAGTTATTAACTTTTTGCGAATACAGACGAGCCACCCTTAGGACCATGCAATATGCTAGAAATTATGTTAGGAAGAAAAATTAATATCTGTTATAATTTAGGAAATATTTGTAAAAATTGAAAAATCGTCCAAACTTTGGAGGGGGTTGTACCCCAAAATCGTGCGGATACGCCGATAAAAAAAAATACGTTTCTCTTATTTTAAGGTACTCTTTCGATCTGTTAAGTTTCATCGAAATCGGAGGGGGACACCCCCCGGTGTTCCCTTTGTAAGTCGAAAAAAGCGACATGACACAAAATGCGAAAGACGAAAGCAGAAGAAAATGTAACGTATTTGACAAGTTTCCTTAATAAAAGAGGAAAAGTGGACTTTGATAATAACATTACAGATAACACATGCATACTTTAATTCAATGTAAACTTAAATTAAGTCATAATGTGTTGGACATCGATTAAATAATAACCCTGTATATAACTATAAATTGTTAATAAATTTAGACTATCACGAATAAATACCAGAATTCGCTGTCATGAAATCAAGGAAGGCTGCCATAGCAAAGTAAAGTCATTTAGAAGTTAATATTGTACATTTAATTATTAAATCTTATTATTTCAAGCGTCAACGTGAATATGTTTAATTAATTGAAGACAACCTATTATTTTTCGATCAAAATTTACATGCCATTGTCACTTGATTAACGTTGAATCTGGGCAATTACACTGTTGTACTAAGATAAGACGTGTGTAATAAATGAATCTGCGCAATCCACGCTTACTTTAAAATACAGTTTCTAGCATAGTTTCACTTCTATTATTTCGCTGCGCAGTAGAGGATTCCAGAGCGGATTATTGAAACAGTAAAGACGAGTTAATGCAAGATCTTTCCTTGAAGGGTTATCTAACTTTAAAATTACCTTCATACATAGGGAATAGTGAAGCAAAATATAAGTCTACTATATAAGTGTTACGATACTATGGAACGTTAAAAGATTTATTCTCTGTCGGTGCAAATTCCACTATCGTCATGTTAAGCCTTGAAGTTAAAATTTAGGTAAAGTATTGCAAATCGCATGCAAAAATGAGACATTTAGCATGCTGAGAAAACAAGGTCGAACTCTTTTGGGTGCTGACTGAGATAAACGAGTATTGTGCCGATACTTAACCGCTTTTACACGAATTACCTTCAACCATTAAATCACAAAGCGCATCTATTTGAATATTTCGGAAAGTAAAAGTAACTAAAGGTTTTCCAAATTTGTTACGCTCTGTTTCCAGGAATGTACATCGATTATTAACAACAGAATCGGGCCGTATTGTACCTAAAGGATAAAATTTGCATTCTTATATCCTTTTGCAAGGCGCGCTGCCGACGACCATCGGACGCACTTTCTAAACGCGACATCTACCGGTAATTAATAACAATCTCGGATTATAATTGGCTGCGAGCCCAGTTGGCTGTATTAATTTACCATTTGTACGCACCGCAAATATGTTAATTCGCGTCAAGCACGTTTAATAAATTTTGTATTAATTAAAAATGTCAGTCGTTTGATTTAGGATGCAGACCTCCGCTTTCATTGAATAAATTATTACGAGGATTGGAAGTGTTTGGTAGAATAGCAACTGATTACCTTATTTCAATTAGTGCTATTATTGAATAATGTCTGGCTTCATAGAGGCAGTGATATTTCTTTAAGTTCCTAAGTAACAAACAAAGGACAACGTTTTTTTTTGGGGTCGTCCTGTCGCCATTTCAAGGCACACACAGAGAACTGTATATAATACAGAATATTATAAATATAACTCAAGATATAATATTTTAAAGAGAATTAATATCCAACATACAAAGTATTATAGCCTATTAATGACCGTTATATATTACCGGGTGTAATACAAGTTATTACTAATAGTCGTTTTATATTTTTTGTATTATATAATTTACAATTTATAAGTTATTTACAATTGTTAACAAACATGATGCTTACTGAGCAATAGTAAGTAGTGCTACGAAAACAGTTGCAATATTGTTTGCAGGTCTTCGACTAATATCCGATTTGCGGTTGTAAATTAGTTTTCCTTAGGCACATTTTGGAGATGCTTTAACATTAAAAGGAAAAATCTGTAGTTTTGAACTATGCTACCTTCTTCTAATCCAACGATGTGTAGGAATATATAAAATTGGTAACAAGATCAGACAACTGTTAAAAACAAGTGTCAATTAAAAACCTGGAAGGAAATGGCTGATATAGAAAATGCGAAGAAAGAAGTTCTAAAGGGCTTGATCTTTTAATTTTCCTACCACAGCCATTCCTTCCAGCTTTAGAAGAAATTTTTACAAGGTATTGCAAAACCGTGCCACACTGGAAAAGACTAAAAATTGTATTTTGGAATAAATGAAACGATTGAAGATTTATTGGTAATAGGACCGAGAACGTATAAAACACTAAGAAATACATATATAGTAATGCCTAAGCAGTTACAAATATCAGTTAAAAAAATTAAAATTTCATTTACAAAGTATTTCGAACCACCGAAACTGGCGGTTGTGGGAAGGTACCAATTTAAAAAAAAACTGTTTAACAGGCAGGAAAAGTGTCAACCAATGTGCTGTAGCATTTAAAGAAATTAACTTATATCGCGTGCATTATAACCAATGTTACTACACGCGAGTTGTCTTGACGTTGGGGGCGATTGCAGGGTTCACTCTGACTGTGGAGCAAAAAGACCTCGTCCTCTGATGGCCGTCTGAACATAATAGCTCGTGAATAATATCTACATACTATAGACATGTAAACCAGGAAACTATGGTTTTCATGACATAATGAAGTGTCACCGTTAAAATACGATTTGATATGAAATTTTATTGTGAAGGCAATAAACGGCAGAAATACACTTTATTAGTACCAAAAGTATTCACCAAAGTAATTATTTTTGCTATAATCTATACTTTATGGATGAGTATTTTTTTTTCTGGGTGAATGCAAATTTTTTAATGTATTTGATTGCCGTCAAAATTATTAAAAACTAAAAAGAAAGTTGAAGATTTAAGTTAAATAACTTCTTCTTTTGGCAGATGTTAATTAAGGTCGTCTACTCTGCTCAGGTAATAAAGGGTTTCCAAATTCAAGCATTGCGATTTAAATAATTCAAACTATATGAAATGTTAGAATAATGAAGAAGTATTAACTGTAATGTTTTATAGTTATATCTGAGGTTGGTGCTAGATTAATGGCTGGCGTGGTTGGCTGGATTAAAACGTTTAATAGTTCATTAATGTGGTAAGTGCCAGAACTCGGAAGTGTTCAAAACCGTGGCTAACTGGTTTTCTGCAGGTACCAATTCCTAGCTGCAATTTTGCTACTGTACCTAAGTATTCTCGTAATCAGGATGTTTATTGTTACATAGTTAACACATTCATGTGAAACTCTACGTCAAATCCCGGCACCACAAGTTTAGCCAGTGCACCTTTGACACAATTAAACCACTTTAATGTGAAAAAGGCTAAAGTGATCTTAACAAGAGGCTTATAGACATCAAAAGTCTTGGAAAAGCCCTTCTAAAAGGTTTGTTCAAAGAAGCATAGTTGAATAGTCATTAAAGTTCCATATTGCCATGGTAATATAACTGGAAATGGAGCGAAATTAAACGAGCTTTTAAGAGGGTCGCCACGAAAACTGAGCATAATATGGAAAGAACCAAATTCTTGGCCGATGCCTTCAATATGACCTAAAAGTAGCAGATAATATTAGAGGCTAAGAACACTGTGCAATTGAGATACATATTTAGGAAGCATTATATATGTATAAATTAAGCTGATAGATGCTGAATCAGGCTGAAAGTGCTGCATAACAAAAAAAAAATTAAATCAATGATCATATACGATTTGTTATAAAGACGATGATACTAACAAAAATGTTTTTTTTTTTTTGATAGGAAATCTGTCGTATATTTTCAAAATCCCACAGATGAAAATTTTCAGCCAAAAAAGTTCATATATTATGTGTATAGCTATAAAACAAACTCAATTACGATCTAATATAATTTTTGATAAAAATCGGATGTGTCTGATTTTGAAACTACACGACTCAAATAGGAAAACTGTTTAGGTCAATCAGCACAAAATTATATATAATGTGCAATTATAGATTCGTTTTATAAGCACTAATGTTCTACAAGCCCATATGCAAAAAATTATGATTAGCTAACATTGGCAATATATAAATAATTTTCACCAACCTCTCTTAAGATTATTTGATTTCACTTTAACCAAGCATATCTATGCTTTTAGTACTCTGTTCGATAAGTAAAAATACATTACTTTCGTACTGATTTGTGCTACATGACTTAAAGCAAGTAATCAAGCCTCTATATTAGAAACTTCACTCTACAGATCGTTCAGATTCAAGGTGGTAGCGGGAGTAACGTGCAAGTTGTAATGCGTTCATGATAAGCTCAATAACTCCTGTTAGCTAAATTTAAACAATGGTTATTCCACTTTAGAATTAGTTTAAATAGAATTTTATTAATCTTGTACAATAACTAGTATTAAGCAGCATCAAAAATTTTCAAATAGAAGTTATTTCTGATAATCCATAATTATAATGCATTCCTAGAAAAATGCTGTCAAAAGAATGGTGGCTGTAGACTTTACAACACGCTTTCGAATAATATTAAATCTGCAAGCACTACTAAACAATTTAAATCAGCTCCAAAATTCTTTTTATATCTAAGTTAGTAAATACAATCGTCGCCTAAGTTCATTTATGTGTTTTTCCGTACCTTTTAACAATGTTTTACTTTTTCGTATCTCACGATAATTGTAATTACAGTGAAGATATGCTTTTTGCTTCTCATCTTTCAATTTATAATATTTTAGTAGAAATAAATTTATTGTCTATCCAACCGCCCATCTAATTGAATAGAGATTTGTACCCTTTTGATTTCGTCATAATTTCAACATTGTTTATAAATCTTAACTTAAAAATAATATATTGCTAAACTTTATCAACTTTATTACCAGTTTATGATAAGTATACTGTGAATTACGTGAACATCTTAAAATACGTTAACGTGTTTGTAATTACGAACGGCAAGATGGCAGAAATACGTGTTCCCTACTCAGAATACTGCAAACGAAAAGAGCCGGGCCGACGTGATTAGGCGGCGTTTTGTAGTCGGGCAGAATAAAAAGAAATAGGTACAAGTGCCAATCAGCGTCAGATATTTGAGTCGAGCGCGCTGGATGAGCAACGACAACGTCTGGAGTGATCCGGGAAAGGAGGGAAATATGGAGAATGTGTCAGATGTTGTTACTTAGCGTAGAATGCCAGAAGTGACAGTTAGACTAGGCAGTGAATACCACTATGTTGGAGAGTAGGGACAATGGGATTTTTGTTTCGTCCCGCTTTAAGATGCCTGTCAATTTGTGGCTGCTTAATACCGTAGAGAAATATTAGGTGACGGTAAAGCATTTCGGAATTTAATTTTAATGCAACTTACACTGTGTACCTACTGTTTTGCGTAACGTGGTTTGCTACAGCATAAATATAAAGCGATGCAGAAATTAAATGAAAAGTAATAGTAATCAACAGACCTGCATTTAGTTTTTACATTTATGAATAATATATGCGAATAACAGACCATGTGATTTTTTTTTAATTTAACAAATCCAATGAGTTATTTGAACAATAAGTATTGTTTCTTTAACAAAGTGAGCATTACTAGAAAATAAGGGTTAGACTGGCCAAAATTGCAGTTGAATACAATTAATTTATATTGACACTAAATTTAATTAAGGGGAATATATATTAGCCCGCCAGAATGACGCCTCATATGCAGGATATTGTACATAATTATTCCTAAATAAATCCAATGGATTTTCAAGTCAGCTTTATATATAAACGCGATATAAGTAAATAAAGCCGCAAATTAGTAAGCATACATCAGCATCAGATCTAAAAATACAAAACAAATAATTAGTTTTTTTGAAAATATAATGAAATTTAATGTGATTCATCTATAATTTTTTTTATAACGGACGTAGCCGGTCTGCCGACCGGTCAAGTGGCCCGCCTGAACCGCCCAAACAACAACTGGAACCATCTTTCTAGATATACTTCAGATTGCTGGGCTGCCTTTCCTCCGCAGTACATCCCTACGTCCCCCTTCCATCCTCGGATGATTAGGGGTTCGGGCCGCTGACAACACGAAATCAGGGCATTAATTGCTCTGTTTTGCCCATACGTCAATTTCCTTCTGTGTCATTATATTCTTTATCATATCATGTATCTTACTCCAGTTGCCTGCCGATTCAATCATCTTCTGCACCAGTGTCTCCAGTATTAAAGGTCCCACTATTGCTTGTGCATGCTCTCTGTGTTCCTGCCATCTGCCACATTCGAATATGGTGTGTTCCACGGTGTCTCGCGCTCCGCAGTAAACGCAGTCATCTACGCTGTCCTTGCCAAAGCGTTTGGCGTACGCCTTGTAACAGCCGTGTCCAGTGAATGCTTGGGTCAGGTAGTAGTCCAGTTTGCGATGTCTACAATTTAACCAGGGTTTTATATCCTGGATCAGTCTTTTGGTCCATCTGCTTTGCCTGTTGTTCAGGGCAATTTCGAGATCCAGTTCCTATGTCCCCTTGCTGATGAATGTGAGCTCTTTCTTTTGCCATTAGGTCGATGGGAAGCGTTCCAGTAATTACCTGCAAGGCGACTGCCGATGTAGTGCGGTACGCATCTATGATTAACAGAAACTATATTACCGATGTTTGGTAGCCTATGGTAGTGTAAGCTATCACAAAATTATTTGTGTTATGTAATACGTTTTTCGTGATTTCTTTTTTTTTTTTCTTTGGGCTACTTAATGAAATTTGTGTTTAAGAAAGAGGATCCACATAGGAAAATAAAAAGAAAAGAATGAGAGAAGCATTTTTATCCATTTCGTAGAACTGTTGAAAAACTACCCCAACATTTGCAAAAGAGGGTAGAAATGTACCTGAAAGAATTGATAATTAAAAATGATTACTATGTGTAAATACTTTTAATTAAGGGTGTATATTGTTGTGGTTTAATGTTCATTTGTTTTTTATTATAAATAAAAAACAAACACTAAGTCTTACTTTAATCTTAAAATACTTAAATCAATATCTTTCACTGCCCTTGAGAAGTGTGTTTATTTATAGAATTCGTTTAGTCGCCGGCATTATTATTTAGCACTCGAACGAATGGCTCGACCCTTTGATGATGCTAAATATTAATGTCGGTGATTGTACGTAAATTTGTGGAAGAATTACGAAGCGATGTTTTCTATATATCTCTTAATCGAAAATATTAATATTCTACGGTTATACGTTGCCTCTTACGTTTGCAGGACTAATTTGAAGGAAAATAAAGAAACCTGTAAGTGGCAACCTTCTTGTATGTTACTCAAGTTTGTATTAATTAGCGTGGTAACTGAGGGTGCACAGAAAACCGTCGAATGAAGTGTTTTATTCTTAATTCATTCTTTTGCTCTAATAAACGGCAAAACAAAGTTTTTAAATTCAACACACGATTTGTAATAATTAAAAAAATACGTGAACCAAAATTAGAGTTTATTTTATTGCCTAAAATGTTGACATTGAAAGGCGTTGGTTTCCATAAATACTTAATTGCGGTTTTCCCTGTATAGTTTTAATCACTTGTACAGAATATCTGGCGTAATTTACAACACTGATGCCATTTTCTCCCTCGCTTGGTTGATATTTGAGGGAGACGTAGAAAATGCTTTTTCTTTGATAAAAAGGCGACGCCTTCATTATTTCTATAATACTTATTCGTAATAAAGGTCAAGTTCTATTGTTTAAAACAATACCTAAAGGTAGCATAAATAATTGTTAGCTTTCCGTATCTCCTCCCACTACACAAATTTGGAAAAGAAGATACATGCGGGAATGAGTAAATTACTCTTACGTGACACAGATTTAAAATTAGTTGGGGCCGACACTATTTACCCATACTCTGTATTGTTCAACTATTTTTATTTTCATATATATTCTATAAATTGTTGATTATATTTTCGCAAAAAGTTGAAATATATCTGAGTAGGTTGGTCGCTGACATTAAATATATCAGCTTTTAACTCAACCATAACCGTTTTGAAATCTTAGAGTTCCATTTTCCAGTAGAACACCTAAGAAGCGGCCGACATGGAATTCTAAATCCTATCTAGCAACAGATTTTTCCATCTAACACGGAACGCATTAATCAAAGGGGTACATGACGCGAACACAGACCTCGTCTTGGAGAGAGACACTCTTACGTCACGCGGAGCCAGTCTACTAGTAATAAAGAATGAATGTTTTTCCTAGATGTTTGTCTTAAGCAAATTTTCGTTTCACTGACCCAATTCCTAGCTCGCCGTCCTTCTCTCACCTGTTATACGATGAATTATAGACCCGTACACCCTCACCCGAACAGATGTATAAATACCGAACAGTTCTCATAAATTAGATGGGGCGAAAGACGTCACCGTAAGAGCGGAGAGAGCCTCTCGTTTCTTAGGAGCCTCTGAAGACTATCCGACTCGACTAGGAGACCAAGAGCCGCGATCCGCAGCTGCATATCGCGTAGGTGTAGGATTATTCATATACATATTGTGGAGTTTGTAGATCTGTTCACCGATTAGTTCAGATACACGAGTTCTTCAGGTGCAACGAAGCTCATAGCTCCTATACATACGTATAGATATAACATGTGTTGTCTATGTCATTGCGGGCGTTTGCGCATAGATTGTTGTGTTATTTTTATTTTCTATTAGGAAGCCGGTTTATTCTTCATTGTCTATGTTAAGAATGTCACTCACAGGCGATTCAATTGATGTTATCAAGATTTGATCGTAATGCTCATATCCAGTATCTATTATATGAATCTGATATTCTCCAGGTAATGCTTAATGTACTTATTCATTTTTTAAGAATTTCAGGTAATTGCTACGTTTGATCAGATTAGGATTGGGATGGCTTACGGACCTGTTTCACCACAACCTTTTTAGTTCCCCCTTTTTCTCAAGAGACGTTCTCTAATTTTGACCTCGTCATTAGGCCTATCATCTTTGACAGCGGCTTCTTTGTGTAATTGCACACATGCTAGTTTTTGTACGCCACTTAATGTTTTGGCGGCCCCTGCCTGCCGAATCACCATACTATAGCTCCGTACGCTAGTACGGATCTACTTACCCTTGTGTATAACCACAGTCATCTTGGGGGCTAAGGCCTCAATTCCTTCCACACAGCCTCCCGCACCTACTTAGAGCGGTAGTGGCTTTGTTCTGGATATGTGGGTTAAATGTAAGTCTGTAATCAAACCATACCCCAAGATATTTCGCCTCTTTGATTTATGGAATCATTTCATCTCCTACCACTAGTGGTTGTAGGCTTTCTAGCGTTCTTTTTCTTGTGAACGTGACAACTTGTGTTTCCTGAGCATGGACTGATAGTCGCTCTTGTTTACATAATTTGCCAACCACATTTAGAGCGGTTTGCATACACTCCACCAGAACCTTGGGAAACCGCCCTCTAACGACTATTGTAAGGTCGTTAGGAGTTTATTATGGAGTGGATGCTATGCTTAAGTTCACCCAACAAGTTTTGACACTAAAGGTAGCGCAGAATCTTCTTGAATAAAATCTTTTTCAGGTCTTCAGGACGAAGTTAATCTTCGTAAAAATCGCATACCTAATTTTAATGGCGGCTACACAGTGCCAGAAGGTTTGTTCTACAGCTTTTTCGTCCATCATACTAAGTCAGAAAAGGGTTCTGTGTATGTGTTTGCTGAGTCGGCAGTAAAGTGTAAAGCAGACACAATATGACACGTTTACGGGCAAACTTAAGTAGTTCTTTAGTTCTGGCATGATCTGATAAATTGCAGACCTTCACATGTGCATATCTAACTAGTACAATTGCTCCAATATTGAAGTCCTTTCCGATTTTCCCAGAAAATAATTTGCTGTTTAATCACCGTAGAGCAGCATCTTTTCTAGCAAAAGTGTCTGCTTTCTCATGTCCCTGAACGAGCGAGTACCGTGGTACGCAAATTAGACATAGATTTTTAGCCGTCCTAAAAATATTTAATGCAGTTCTACAGCTTGTACTTCAAGTCGCATTTATGCGCCTCTAGTGATTACAGCACTGATTGATTAATATTTTTTATTGATTTCAATTGATGCTACCAACAACATAATTGATGCTGAGGTAAATATATCAGGGCCTATGTTACATGAACGTTTAAGGGTGGACGAAAAACTGACAGTTTTCTTCTCAAAACTTGTAATTGGTGGTGATAAAACGTGAGTGTAGATACACCAATGAAACAAGAACCTGAGATTTGTTCCATAAAAGAAACAAGCAATAACTAACAACAAGATTTGTTTTGGAAAACTCGTGGCCACAATATTTTGGAATAAAACGATGTTGTTAATTGAATATATGCAGAAAATCACTAAAATAACAAGGTAGATATGCATCTAAGGATTTTAAGGCAAAAAGGATATGACAAAATTCCTGCGCCAAAGATTATTCTGCTATATCTAGAAAGTATCAGCATGTGTGACATGCGCTTTATAACCCGGACTTGTTATTTTTCTGGCTTAAATTAATAAAAGATAAAAAACACTTAAGAGGACAACGTTTTTCTTCAGATAAAACTGAAAGTTTCTTTTCTTAGAGAGTACACGGAGAAAACAGCACAATGCGAAGAATCAGGAATTTCACGTATTGGTATTATACTTATAGTTACGTACTTTTTCAGCACTTTTTTTCTTCGTGGCTAGGAAAATATAAGTTTTTCAATTAGATTCAGACATTTAGACAGTCTTGGAAAGAAGACACACATAATCATTATAATGCACACAATTTAAAGTTGCATTCGGATTTGCTCATTCATCGAAAATTTATAATGATATTAACATCATCAATGAACAAAAAAGCTTACTATTTTTTTAACTAATACATCATTATTGTATGATAAAAACATGCTTGATCTTTAGGACTACACCTTGAAGGGCCCCAGTATTATTAGCTTGAATAGGCGATTAACTGCTATTTAGAAAATAGCTTTGTATTGTCCAAATATGATCTAAACAAATTTACAAGTGTTCCATTGATTCCATAGTAAAGTTTTGAAATTTAATAGAGAAGTAATTCAGGGTTTACTAGGTCTAAGACTTTTAATAGGTCTACAAATCTTTATAGGAGGTGAAGGTGGGTTTCAAAATTGGCATACATACTCTTTAGAAAAATCGAGATTTCGGTGAATGTATTCATAGCAGAATTCATATTATATAAGCAAAAAAAAAAAATTTTTTAGAACATGCTCAAAGTTACTTAGTATTTATACAAAAAAAGTTTGAGCCAATACAGATAGTGAACAGATAGGGTGATATTTTTTTAAAAATTATTTTGGTGTTCCGTTCTTAAAGATAGGCTTAGTTGAAGACTGACATTTTAAAATTGAAAGAAAATTGAAGGACATGTCTCAAAAGAAACGTTTGCAAAGTAAAGTAGATTTTTTTCAAGCAATGATGAAACCTTTTTAATAATAAATTAAAGTACCTACATAGTGTATATTTAAAGCTTTCACGTGTGTCACCGATTTTGTCTGCGTAACACAAGTCACTACCTCGGAATGAAATTAAATTATGGGTAATTATAAATTACCCATACCAAAATAAGTATGTCGCAACACTAACGATTTTTTTTTAATTTTTTTTTCCTGTAATACGTAGGAGGAAAGAAATTCGCAAGGAATAAGCCAAGTCCACAAAAAATGAGTGCTATTTGACAATCGTTGACATTATTGACAGGTATACAACTGTAAGTAAACAGCGCGTTACGCAAAGAATTCTCATGAAGTCAAATTAAGTGAAGACATATTTCGCTGTGCAACAGGCGCAAATTCTGTTACTTTTTTAGTAATACTATTAGAAAGACATTCATATTAATAGATTGTCTTTATTCGTACCGCAAAATAATGAAGCGTATTAAAACATAAAATAGACAAAACGTATGTGATCATAAATAGTTTACTTTCTTCTAACTACTGGAACTACTTTCAGACAATATCCAGTTCCGCTTTACGATGCAATCCAAAAAATACTCTAAATTATGCATTTTAGTCATTAATTCTTAAAAAGAAAGGCAACATAAGGCAATCTCCTAGACTGTCATAACATCGTGCTTTATTTTTGGACGGCTTATGCGTTAAAGGCCATTTAAATATTTTCCTATTTTGAAAATGCGTAAGTAAAAACGCCTTTTTTCGCAGCCCAGCATACATGTCACCGCTAATAACTCACACCCTTTTATCGTAGACCCGCATGTTTGTCATAAAGTGTACACTTGGAATCTTCCCGTAACAAATTGCGAACTTTCTTGAATATATCAAATCAGCAACGGTCACATACCGTCGTAGCGACATCTGTTGGCGTTCGCCTTGACTACGTTGCGGTACTAAACGATACAGATCCGATTTAAATACACGATTTACCACTTAGGATATGATACTTCTTTAGACGCAATTAGCCGCAACGAAGATTTTATTCAAATTTAAATATTTTATCTAGAACTTTTAATTTGATTTGAGCCATGATGTATTTGTATACGAGAAAAGCATTTGAATAAAGTTTACAATGGTATGATATATGAGGAAATTGTTTATTTAAAATATGAATCATAGCTTGAGTAAACAATTCTTTTTCATGTAATGACAGGAAGCTTCAAAATATTTAATAAAATAGTAATTCGAAAATGTTGATTTATAATAAATCTTTGGAAAAGTTTTGGCACCTCAGGTGGAATATTTGCGTCTAACTACATATAGCCCCATAGGTATTACATACATAGACTATAACTTGTTTCTTGGCTGTAATAATTGCATTATAGTCTGTCCATAGATATAACGATTTAACTTATTCACTAGCACTCGAACTTCAAAAAAGAAATGTTTACCCAATCTGTCAAACACGAGTGGTTACAAAGATTATTATACTATACGTCTATTATAAAAAAATATTTATGTTCGATTTTAAAATATATTTATATGCATACAGGCTTACATTTTTAAAGTAAACACATGTTTTACTTTAAACTTAAATTAAATACTATATGATTAGTGCATTCCTAATTGTAATTGTACTTTTGGCTAAAAGTACTCGTCTCGTATATATTATAGTAGTAGTATTTTATTTTCCAGCAGATGACAGACCCAAGTACAGGAAAACATACATACATATCAAGTGAAAATAAGAATGGAAACAACTAAAAAAAGTACTGCTAAATAATTATGTAAATCAAATAAAAAAAATAAGAATTGCATAAGCAAAGAAAACTAGATAAATTTTCTTCGAGTGTCCCTTCTGTCACCACTCTGAACAAATTTTTTTAACTGTAACATTTCCCGATGTCCTAACAATCGTCTCTGTTTTAGCCCCAAAATTCTTATTATGTGTTTCAGTGCTTGCACCATCAACATCGCCTTCTATCACATCACCACTTCCACTTATCGAAGTATTACTATCCGCGAATACATCGTTTCTTGAATGTTCATCGGTAAACCACGGTCCTTACATGTTTTTGTTTCTCAAGCTTAAACATCTACGCTTTGAGGCAACTGTCTTTCAACTATATTTTTTTACTTATTACCTTCTTATGTATGTTGATTGTACAAGTTAGTTAATTGAGCGAAAGGAGCTGAATGTTAAATGCATGTTTTTGCATGCATTTACTGAGCCTGTAATGCTTACATTATTTAATAATTTGGACAGGAGGAATGCTCCGGGTCTTGATGGTTTATCCACAGAAATCTTTAAAGAATTCCCTAAGTTAATAATTCATTCACAGAGGATGTTTCCAACTTGCTTAAAAAATTCTATTATAGTTCCGGTGTATAAGAAAGATAATATCAATAACATGGCCAATTATATACCATTCTCAATCATTTCTTGTCACAGTAAACTTCAGAATATACTATGATAGAACGATTGAATTTTTGCATACACGTAAAATCATTTCAGATAATCAGCATGGATTTAGACAAGGAAATCAACTGTAACAGCTAGTTATCTATGTATACTTATGTCATTCAAGAAATAGAAAAAAGAAAAGTGCCGAATGGTGTGTTCTGTGATTTAAGCAAAGTATTTGACTGTGTTCAACATGGTCTTTTGCTGGATAAGTTTGAAGTACTCGGAGTACGAGGAGTTGCATTCCGGTGGTTCGCCTCTTACTTGTTTAATAGAAGACAACTTATCAGAATCTCTGCCACAGAGCAAAATAGCGAGGTGATATTTTGCTCTAATTCACTTACTATTCCAATGGGAGTTCACCTTAATCATAAATAACATATATTGTAGTGGTTGAATAAATTGATATTATTTAATTGTACCATAACTGTTTTTGCTTTTTATCTGTTTTATAATAATAAAATGTTCATTCAGGAGATAAAGATGATCAGTAGAAAGCACATTGAAATCAAATAGTAGAATTTGAATATTATATATTTACAACTGATTTTGACAGATCAAAGTTCGACCGAGTTCAGTTCGAAAGAACATTTTTATTTTTTTAGTACTTTTATTTTGCTTAAATTTAGTTTAATAATGCTTATATGTTTTGCAATCCAAGTTCATTAATATGTCATCAAAAAGATAGGAAAAATTGCTGGAATTCGGTTTTGCCAAAAATTAATGTGTATGCGAGGTTGCATACTCTTTGTATAGTAGTATTTTTATGATTGTTAATTAAACGTAGTGATTTATAACGTAATTTTCCAAATGTATTTTTTTCCCAAGATGTGCACCCACCTATCTTTATTTTATAATGAATGTAAGATGATTCCATAATTTTGCAATAATTATTTATTTCAATTTAGTTTAAACATTTCATGGTTCCATTTGGTCACATGGGCATTCTCTTATATTAAATATCCAATATTCCCTTCACATCGGCGAAATTAACGGTCTTTTTCTTTACGACGACAACCACTATCGATGCCTGTTAGAAGATTTCAATTCGAAAACATTCACTAGCCAACTTCCGTGAAAACCGGACGTATCTCGGGTAATTTTTATAAAATTTAATGGCTATTTTGATAAAATCCTATTTATTCTAAATTCCAATCTGAAAATGATGGTTAAATTTAAACAAGCTTTATCATGTTAGTATATTATCCACAATTTACCTATACAATAATTTTCTGCAACTACGATATTCTCGAGATATGTTCCTGTCCATAAGCCATTCTCCGTAATTCGATATACCAGGGCGTCATTCAACGTCTCATTCCAGAACTGATGAGCGACGGCTCGAACCGAATATGCAGTAATTTTTACCATCTAATGTTGCATATGCTGATATACCCGTCTTTTGAGCAAAGAATTACACAGATAAATGTCTCGAAAACGCGGGAATTTTGAAAGTAAATTTAAACGTATTTATTTCTACGATGAATTTATATTGCAAAAAGTGGAATTACTAATTACAAACGTAATTGTTATTTAATAAGCGAACACTCATTTGGCTTAACTGAGATATTTACTTTTTTTTTACGTTGTTTTCTCACTGCTTTACATTTAGAACCGTTTACTAAATAAAATCATATTTGTTTGGCACTTAAATGTTTTCTTTATCGTACAAAGTCGATCATAATTTATGTACCAGAATCTCATGTACACTATTTCACTTAAACTAAGCACTTTAACTTTGAATATTAGAATAGAAAACATTGGGCAACATCCTTCCACGGCGTCTCCGGTCACACTAAAGATTAAGAGGGGTATCTATCTGTTTGTAATTTTTTTAATGTCAGAGCGACCTCTAGACCGCTGTATTCAGAAATTCTACCCCGAATTCTATCTGAGAGGGCATACTTATGATTAAAAAGTAGTAAAATAAACACTAGGATATTCAAAATTGGATTTTACTAATTTAATTAAAGCATTATATTTAAAAAAAGAATATGTTTTTTTATCCGGGCTGTGTTCTGCCTTGTGCATATTGTGGTATACTTTCATTGAGGAACATTTTTTGGCCATCCAATTCAGATGACACTACTCTTTTTGTGAGCGACAATAAAAATAATATTGGGAATGTATGAAATAGTGTTCGAAGTCGCCTTAATGGTTGGTTGGTTGGTAATGAACTACTCTTAAGTACTTCAAAAACAAGTTTCAATGTGTTTTCAGCTACACCTCAATTGGCGGTGCAGAATCTTCAATTAGAAATTGGCGATATAAATATAGAGAGAACAACAAATATGAAAACTTTGGCTATCTTTTTTTCTAATGATTTGAAGTGGATAGAACAAACTGATCATATAATTCTCTGGCATAAGTAGATTTATCTTTAAACTTCGACACTTAAAAAATATAATCAGTATACAAACCTTAGAATTAGTTTATATAGCTGATTGAATCAAGATTAAGGTATGAAATCATAGTTCGGAGTTCCAGCACTGCTTTTCAGAGAATTCTTCTTTTCTAGAAAAGAGCTCTTCGAGTAATTGTGGGGCCACGGCGGTCATGTAAAAATATGTTCATTAAATTACAAT
>RXPK01003479.1:0-67010 GCA_004143645.1 Protaetia brevitarsis
TTGCATGCTCGATCGCAGTACGTAGTTATGATGTTGTTCTTTATAATTTACATTTTGAAGTAACCCGGCATCCACCAGGTTCATGTCTATATTTTACATGTAACTATGAAGACGAGGCTTCACCGAAGTAAAGTGTCAAAATAACAGTTAATATATCTCTGAGTTTTTATTCAAGTTAATTTATTTATCAACCTTGGCGCACGAGTTGTTTTTCTTGTCATTTAAATAACATTTCATTTAAATTTAACTATTTAAAACTATTTAAAAAAAAAATTCCGCAAGTACCAATCCCTGTTTCCCCGACTGTAATAACCATTTGGGCTGTGGTTAACTGACCGGCGACAGCGTCGGCTTAGTGGGCAACAGCTGGATACCCAGTGGCGCTCACTCGACACTCTCCGGCGCCTCCTGCCGAACCGACTCCGATAGTCGCAGCGTGGGAAATAAAATAATAATAAACGTTGTTTATTTATCCTTCTCCCATCCCTTTGGTACTTGCGTCATTTATTTAGTTATATCAATAATCTTTTATAAACATATTTACTTTTCATGTATTATTAACCTAGTTTCATCTCTGGAATTGCTACTATTATTACGCCCTGAGATTTTACCTGTAGCAGTGGACCAAATTAAATGTAGGTACACAACGGGTCAATACCCTTCGCAACGAAGATATGATAAAAGCATTGGTGGAATCAAACTTTAAATTTCTCTCAAACCGTTTTTAAGATATTTAAAAGGATGATTTTTCTTCAGTTTCGATTAAGTAATATAAATTTAAAAGTCAACTTTTTTTAAAGGGAATATTTTCAATATTCACAAAGATATTGCACTTTTTATGCTTCGCTAATAAAATAGTGTGTCGTGATTGTTTAGGATTTTGTCATAACCTTTACAAAACCAACAAACCTACAGTAGGGCTCTCTGTCCAAAAAAATAAAATATCGATATATTGAACATAAGATATTGATATATCGGAAATAAGCATATCGATATTTTCGATATACCAATATATTTTTGCTTTCCCTTATCATATGACGTGAAATTCTTGACAATGGACGAGTTGATGTTTGAGTTATTTTCATTATCAGTTGGATTGTTTAACTCCAACAGACGATGAAAACAGCGCAAACAACAACTCATGTCCCTAATTACAGGGTACCCGTGTTTTGTTCCTATATGAATATTTTGATTACGTCACTTGATAAAAAAATTAACCATTTTATTCGATATTTGCTTTTTTTAAAATCGGATAATAAATAACGGAGAGAGAACAAGAGGTATAATAATTATCTAATAAAGTTTTTTCCCCGGAACAGAAGGCACATTGGCAAAACAAGCTCGATGATATACATTAAAACGTCGATTATGGGGCGCAATTCGGGGATAATTCTCCGGCGTCAAAAAGAAGAAAAAAAAAGCTAAAACAAAGTAAGGAGCTCTGGAAAAATCGTCTGCCGAAAACACGGAGGGGGAGCTGGACGGATGAGAGCACAGGACTCGTAAACCACTTCTCATCCCGCGACCCGCCGGCGTTTCTAATTAATGTTTATGTTTAAGTTTTCTTTCAGGCTGTATTATCGCTTGCCCGGGAACGTAAATACACACACCGGTTCGGTAGGATATGGGTGAAAAAGGTACTAAGAGCATAGATGAAACTCGACGAAAAATAAAGGAGAGTCCAATTAAGAGCTTCTGTTCTCTTCCGGAAAAAGGGAATCAGCTAGCGGTAGATATACATGGTGCGCAGTATACATTCCCGTTCCAGTAATATTTTCTATGTGGTTCCAATGTGAGCGATCTCTTTTTGTTTTAATCAATAAGTGTATGTAACAAACGTTTGTGTTTCGTGAAGAAAACTGTTCGAAATAAATTTTCCTTCTAATTTTCTTTTTCCCCCTGTTCGGCGGTACGGAAACCTTATTTTCTGTCGCCCTACTGACGGCTTACCTACTCGGGGGGCGGGGGCGGAGACCATTATCATATAGTGAGGTCAAGTAACTGCGCTATCCCAGGGCGATTGTTGTTGATAACGAGCCGGGCCAGGTTATAATAACAGTCGTGGCCGGAACGACTCCCCGGAGTTGCCGATTGGGACACGGAATTAATATCCATTACTCAAGCCCGGTCCCGGCCATCAGGTATTATACGTGGGTTGCTGTGGCTTTTTTCCTTTCGCGCACAGGAGACGAACTTTCGGACGGATCCGATATTAGATCTTCCCTGTATGGTTGTGCGATGGTGGAGCGGGATAGATAGTCGATAATGGAAAGGTATTAAGCCGAAGATCCGGCAGCGTCGCCTCCGAGTGCGTTAGTGTCAAGGACAGATGGATTCTGATTTATAGCGAGGACCGGACCGTTGCTATCGCGTGTAATGGCGTGGCTAAGAGGTGATCTAAATGGACAATTAGACGTCAACGTCTTACGTTAGCCGTAACTCGCTGTAAGTAGGAAATTAAGAAGGTGCTTTAGGTTGCTACGGCCTCCGAGTCGACTAATGGTGGTAATAACTTTACTAATAATCGATATGTCCATTTTTAAGTCATTTAAATCGAGTGCGAAATTATTTGTTCCATCCAAATGTGGACGATATCTTCTCGTCGAGGTAAACTTTCATTCAGTCCGCTGCTGTTGGAATTATTTTCCCACCCGAAACGTATATAAACGAGGCCGGAGGAGTTTTGCGGCTCCGAAGATTCCCAAAGCGCCGGTCGACGCTCTCATTACCAGAAATTGCGCTGCAAATTACAACCGCGACTCTACAGCCGCACGGTGGCAGTTTGCCGTAATGGCTGTTGTTGACATGTTTGGACGTAACGGTGTGTATATTTCAAAAAGTTTTAGCCGACCCGTTTTGGCCATGATAGCGACAGCATAACATTACGATATTAGGCTTTATATTCCGGCTTATTATGCGTTCGCAACGGACCACAATTTTGACTCTTTGTTTAGCTAACGCCGGCCGGTGGCGTAAATATTTTCTTTTCTGGGAAGCCGTTTTCCGGGTTCTTTTTTTGTCCCCACGCTACTGTGGGGGCGGAATCTTATACGGAACTACCTTGCTTGCTTTGTCGGTCTTTGGTTGGTTTCAGATTGTGGACGTGAAATTACAGAATATTCTTTTATTGCGGGGTTTCCTTTTGTCATACATTTGCAAGGAGATTTAATCGCATTTCCTACTTTTCACATAATCCAGATAAATGGATTGTCTTCTGAAACGTGCGTTTGTTTCTGTTTTTTCAACATTTACTTTTTTTTTTGATACATCGCGTATGCTTTTCTATTATTGCCACTACATCTGACGTACGCAATTAACATAACCATTTTTTCATTATTAGAATTATGATCACGCATTTCGTGTTATTTTGATGAAAATAATAATACGTATGAATTTTTTCAGTTAGTTTGACATTAATAATTGTTTTAGATGTGTTCAATTCATCTCAGCGGGCATTTGTAACAAACTTTTCAATTTATGTTTTTAAATGATTACATAACTATGACATGTGATATATCATTAAAAATAGAATTTTTTAGAGTTTCAAAATACGTAATAAAATTGAATACGTTCCATTGAAATTTTTGTATGTATTTGCTATATCTGACACATTGATGCTCAATGGTGTTTTTATTCTAAGGCATCTAATAGGGAATTAGATTAGAACGACTTTTCTTCTTTAAAATTTGGTCGTATCTCTAACAACAGCCGAGATATCTGCGGTGACACCTAAAATCAAACGGACTGTATATGCGATAGTATACGCGATATTACGAAGTTATACGAAAACATTCGATCATTGTTAGTTTTCTCAGTGACATGTGCGTCAGCGGTTGCCAACTTTAGTGGTATTTTTTTTTTGTTCTTGTTTTGAGCCTATACAAGTATGTTATAATAGAGATCTGAATGGAGTAATTGTACGTTGTTTAGAAAAAAAAAAAAAAATTATTATCGATATTTATCCACTTACATCCAGCGAGTATCAAATACTACCCAGCGACATTCAATTGGCACGAAAAAGTAAATTCGGGGAAAGCAATTAATATACATCAGTCTAAAAATGAAAAAAAAAAGTGGAGGCACATAATATGTAGAATACGGCCACAAGACTGAGAAATGGAAATTGAAATAGTTTGCGCCAGTCTAGATCTGTGCAAATTGAATTTGTATTCAATTATAATGTTATATAGTTAACGCCATCTCGGAATGAATCTGTGTTTCCATCTGGCCGTATATGTCTGAGCCTGTACGAGAGCTTGTGTAAATTGATGTTTCGTGTTCGAATGCACACTTTGAGAGTTTCGAATATGTTTGCAGATCAAATATAAATTTAAATTAGTTTACAATAAGAGCGCAAACATATCCTCTTGGGTGCATGTATTCATTAATCTAACGAAGACAAATTACGTAAATTAACGGGACATTACAAAGTCTTGTTTTCTTTTTCTTCTATCTGCAGGCATTTGCTAAAACGTCTGATCTAAATATATCAGCGAGTGGTTTGCTTTTTCTTGGTCGTCAACAGATTATCCTTCTTAAGACAAAAACTTTTACATAATTATATGTATTTTAGAAGTATTTATTACAACTAACAAATCATAAATCGCGAGTGTATGTACAGATATATACATATCTGTCGCCGTAAGAGTAAATGCCGAAAATATTAATACGCCGGTGACGTCCTCTCGAAACCCATTAAAGCTTTTAAAGTGCTTCGAATGAAATAAGTAAAGTAAGAATCGCGGGGCGTGAATTTCGAACGGCTCTGCTCTCGCCACGGGCTGTCCGTGCTGGTTTCCCGCTAAAACGCAAAACCGATAAGGGACGCCGGACCGCCCGCCCGTTTATTGAACCATCTATCACGGCCTTATGGCTTTGCCGCCGACAGGGCTGCATTTCCCCGAGCGCACCCAAGCAAGCTTTTCCTATTGCTACCGCAACGAGCCGCCGTCGGATTCTCCACGATAACGGAGACACACAAATATCAATTCTTTCAACGTCTATATACACACTATCTAGCTAATGTGTGATCGTTTCGGGAATATCATACTCCGTGATGATTACTTGTTTTCACCAGTTCATCAGTGGCGACTCGTATCAATATTGAGCGGTGGGGCCAATCACGACACAACTTCTATTGTGCGGAAAAACCGTCACTCATAAACGTTTAATAGCACTACAAAACTGTTATAAGGTTCTTGTAAATAGACATTAGTTATAAGAGTCTTGACCCTACTTTAAGTCAATTTTAACATTCCGGGTGCTCCCGAACGGCCGACTTTAGACGATACGACCTGCTTTGATTCGTTTGTGAAAAGAGGTTTCAGGTTACATATTATATGTATAGATACCGAATTTGGCTATTAGCGATCATTAATGTTTAGCGATTTAAATAGTACAAATGCCATTAAAGCTGAAAACAGGGTAAATATCAAATATAAATCACTACTTAGTAAAATATAACATCAAACATATGTAATACAAGCAAATAGATGCACGAAAAAAGTTAACAATATAGGCATTTTACATATTTAGAACCATAAAGTATCTACATTTATATCTCTATATAAAAGTTTATTTATCATCTTTAGAGATATTTAAAATCAAGTGCACCTTATCTATTTTTTCCCAGCATTTTGTATTCTATATGAACTTTAGTTCAAGTATTTACATAAAAATCACCTATATAAAACACCATCTTACGCAGTTTTCTTTTTTTGAATTAAATCTTGAAGAAGTATCTAAGATTAGAGATAACACATAATTGCAAATGTAAAATATAGTATCAATAGTAATAGCCTTGTCACGTGCCCCGCATTAACCACATTATCTGGCAATCACCGATTCGGCGCTAGAATGCAATGTACTAAATTCCCTATAAACTGTCTACTATCCATATTTTAGTTACCCAACCCTTAAAAGCCATTTAATGAGTGACCCCAAACTTACAACAATGTTGTATGTTTGGCTTTTAAGCTTAAAGTGTGTTTTTACTAATAGGCCTTTAAAACCTGTTTTAATATATTTTTATGAATAAGGTTGTTAGCTTTTAAACTGCACGTACACGAGTCACTTGTTTAGTTTAGGTGTTTTTGTGATTTTATATCTACGAAAACATAATACAACACAGAGTACATAAGTTATTTAAACGAAGATCGTCGAATAAAATATAATGGATATTTTATGCATAAGTCGACGTATTTTTTACAAAGAAAAGGTAATGGTGAGGTCTTCGCCGTGGCTCTTTAAGACGAGTGGCTCGTCTTAAAGAGCCTAAATGCTAAATGCAGTTCATGATTTTTAGTTTAGTTTTTCGGTAAATGTAGGCATATGTTCAATTAGTTTGATTTGTTCTGTCGCGTCTTACACGGCCGGACTAGGCTGATCCGGAATGAGAGAAACTAACCACAAGCACAGTTGCCAAGGCATGCTAAAGGCATACGAGACTGACTAATACAGCGCGTACTTGCGATGCAACAGTGGCCATTTTTTTTTCCAGATTTGCGATCAAAATCTAAAGTTTTACGTAACTTTCGCCTAATATGTGGCTGAAATTCACACACTATATTTACCTATCTTGCATTCATGTTTTACATAAAAATTAGATGAATGTGCAACTTGTTTGAGTTTGTTCTAAAAAAAAAAATCATCTAGTTTAGTTTCATTTTATGTTTGTATATCAGACAAAAATGTTTACTACAAAAATTTTACAAAATAAGTTCCTGCATAATTAAAATATATTTTTGTTTAAACAGGGTTTTAGTTAATTTTATTTCATTTTGCATGAAATCCCTTCATTACTTTCGGCGTCGAACGTACTGCAAGTTTAGTGAACGTTTCATATCGATTTTATACAATTTTTACTGCAACTTGCAAATGCTAATCGTTCTAGTAATTCAATGAGTGAGAACAATAATCTGTTCTTTTTGCACGTGTGTATACGTGCTTGGAATAGGTACGGGATATAAAGCTTTACTCGTTTCCGAACGGTTTCAGTTAGTTTAAAATTTCCGACGACGAGATCCAGAAAATAACGAATCCGTAATGGAAAAAGTGTCTCGGAAAAACGCCGCCAGCCAGATCTAAAAGTTTAACAGCTACGTTCCTTTTTGTTCGTGCTTCCATTTTTGTGTTTTAATTACTTGCTTGGCCGATCTCATTTTAATTAAAAGCCGGCTAGACGTAAAAACTGGAGCGCAAAAAGGAAACCCGTGCGGCACGTAAGTGTACGGAACAAGCCGGAGAAATAGAAGAAGAAAGGGCAATTCTCGGCTACTGCATTCGCTTGCTTGCAGTTTGCATAAACCTTAATGTTAACCTGGGAGTCGAAGACTTTTTTGCTTATCCCATGCTCTTAATTCGTGATAAAGTTTAAAACTAGTTTTTTAGTTTACGATGGATGTTTGATCATCGGAAACTTTTAGACATCTTAATACACGGTTTAAAGCATGTAACGATTAAAATAAGAATGATTACGTGACACAATTTTATAACAAAATGAAATGTAGTTTTATATCCCTATACGGGAATATAAAACTACATAACTTATATTACTGCATGTATCATCTTTAACAAATTAAATGTGAATTTAAGCTACATGAATCTTTGATTTGTCAATCGTCGACACTATTATTTGGCACTCGAACGAATGGCTCGACACTTGGGTGGTGCTAAATATCAATGTCGGTGACTGTACATAGCGATGCGTAATTCAGAATTGTTCGCAAATAATTTTTAATTCATATTTTAGTGTACTCTAGTTTCGATTGCATAAACAATCGATATTATTGCGGATGGATTAATTTTCCAAATAAAAATATTTGGAAAATTAATCCATGACAAACTATAACTAACAGCTTCTTGCGGGTTTCGCCGTGTGTCAAAACTTTCGCTCGACGTTTCGCTGTTCATACTGACAGCTTTTTCAGGATAACTGAACTGACAAACTGTTTTTTATATAACGGACTCTATAAAATTCTAAAAGAAGATTCTCCAAACGTTACTTTACAAATATATTATTATTATTACTATACCTATATATCTTATATATTTAGAATAAGTTACCTCAAAATAGCCACACATTTTCTTATTATTAGTTAATCTATAATGATGATTGAATAATCTTATGAGAATTAAGTCAGGATAAGATATATTTTGATGTTTCACCTAATCTTAAGAATATATTATAAATAAATAAAAGAATTAAATATGGCAACAATTAAAGTTTTTATCCACTCAGAAGTCATATCCTTCATCTCGTAGTAATGGTGTGACATTTTCTCCATTCTCATCATTAATAAACTTATTCGCTTAGATAAGGAAATTATTTTATTACCGGATGTACGAACATTACGAATGCATTAACTGGGTGCTCCAATGATTTCTGGGCAAAATATACATTGGAAATATCTTGGAATTTTACCTATCTAGTTACAGGGTTAAGTAGGTTTAATTTTTTTGAAGTACGTATGTATAGTGTCACATGTCAATGTGTGTTTGTTAATGTCAAACCTAATATATATATATAATAAAGCATTATACATGTAAGTACGTAAGTTGCACATAATATAATTCGAACCTTGTGAAGCTTGTCGTGCACCTATACTAGATATTATGTACACGCGATGCGAGGGTGCAAGGAAATGGCATTTCAGTAATTAGTTTACGTAATGGAATTGTTTGTTAGTGCGAGACGTCATATATGTACGTGGAATACGTGAGAAGGCAATTAGTTCTATCGTAATTAAATGTAAGGGAAGGAGATTTGGCAGCAGTTAACTAGGGACTGCGTATACTATAATTACTACTGTGCTTATGTTGGTATAAGTGCAGT
The DNA here is from genome assembly GCA_004143645.1 of Protaetia brevitarsis. Classification (NCBI taxonomy): domain Eukaryota; kingdom Metazoa; phylum Arthropoda; class Insecta; order Coleoptera; family Scarabaeidae; genus Protaetia; species Protaetia brevitarsis. The sequence continues at coordinate 8,834 of RXPK01003479.1, forward strand.
CGTTTCCATAATAACATTTAATTGTTTCCTCAATATTCCAATCGGGCGCATATAGTGAGGGAAATGAAACTGTCATTTCAACGATTTTTAGTTTCGAGCTTTTATGTATTGATATAATCTTTAAATAGTGAAATCAATATACAATAATATGTATGGTTCAAATAAGCGGTTATTTTTTGTTAAAGTTTCGGTATTTAAAACAAATTAACACTATTTTTAATTGAGAAACGGTTAATTGAACTATTTTTTCGTCTCACTATGCACTAGCACTATGTAGGTGGTAGATATATGTGTATTCATTATATTGTATGTCATGCACGTAGATGCATTGGAGACTATTTGTCCAGCACCAAGTTCATAAATATTCAAAACTGGAAAATACTTTTCGTCATTATTTCATGTAACAACGGTACGGGTAAACGTGTATACGAAAATACGAATAACGAGCGGTCTCGTCGGAGGCGTAAAGATTATCGAATGGAGGCGCACGTTGTTGTGTATTTAAAGGCTACTAAATATCGCGTTCCGCATTTAGCGTCCGACAGATGTAGTATATGAATGTGTGCGCCATGTAAATGCTACGGCGAAACTACGGAACGGACCGACTGACAGTAGTAGCAGCAGCGAATGCCTTTGATCACGAGCGCCAGGTTATTAAGTCATTTTGTTTATTGTCGGGTCGTGACGGGCCGCGTTTATGGAATATGTGAACGCTCATAACGTCCACATCCATGTCCGCGCGTCACTCCGCTCTGCGCTCTACATCGAGAGAAACAGAAACGGAAAATTACCGTTTTTCGCGACCGCCTTGTCTGGTAGCGAATACTAATTTATCCTATTTTGTTCCTGCTTTCCCTCCCTCCGAACGGCTGGAAGTAGGTATAGAGTTTAAAATTATAGAAACAAGTAAATATCTAAGTAAATACATACGTCCGTACAGAGAGATGCATGTTATGTATGTATATACTGCACAGATGTACGCCATAAAGACTTTTTTTTAAAATTCTCTTCCTTTGAACTTTATGTATTCATGTAGTAGAAATAATTGAAAGGATATTGCGTTAGCAATATGCGTTGATAGGAAACCGTACCTAATATAGGTAGGTATTAAATAAGCATCGAATTCGGTTATCAAAACCTAAAGAAGACTCTCATAATATATATAATATATGTTCCAATTGAAGCTGAAATAAATGTAGATTTTTTTTGTATCCTCTGGCTTACGGAAGAGCAAATACATTTTAAAGACTAAATCATACAACGGCAACTGGAAGATATATGTGTGTGAAATACTGCGCGACATGAGTTTAATACAACGGTTTAAACGAATAGGAATTTTTTTGTTTAATTAAAGGTGCAAATACGTCATAGCTTTAATTGCCGACTGCGACTAAAGTCACGCCCTCCATGAATACCGTGTCCATAATTATCAATATTCGAACGATCAGCCGTGCTTCTGTCTTTGTTTAGTCGTTCGGTTGGTTCCCGTTTGCTATTGTAAAGTATTTTCAACAAACCACTAGCCAAATTAAAATTCACGTATACCCCTCTGTGGAGCAGTTATGTTTTTGGGATTGGAGGTTGACTGTCGGTCGTCTAAAACTTAAGAGCATTGTTATACAATAGAAAAAAAAAACTCTGTGCAGCATACTACGGCTTCAGAAACTTGAAGACTGCTGTCAGTGTGGGCCCTTTGCGTGTGGTTTACTTTTCACATGCTGAATGGCAACTACGCTATGCCATTATTTTTTGGGGATCGGCGCCTTGGGCAAACAGATCGCTTATCCACCAAAAACGGCTAATAAGATACATGATGGGGGCATCAACTTAGAGAATCATGTCAATCATTATTTAAACAATTGAAAATTATGCCCCTGGAGTCACTGTACTTATACGAGCTTTTACTCTTTTACAAACGTCACGAAAGCCAATTTGTTAAAAATAAGAATATTTATAATCATATGACAACACGTTTTCTTTTGATACGGCAACTGATTTATTCTGATAGATTCTATTTTTAGAATACTTAATCTGGTGGTAGAATACGCAATCTTGGAGGCAAGTGATGCAATAGTTCCGTATGAAAAAAAAACTGACTGAAAGTATAGTTTGGTTCTAAACTTAATGTCATACTGTTGTTTTCATTCCGTTAAAATTGTTCGCTAACTTATGCAGTTAACCGAAAGTGCTAATAGAGCAATTCTTCTTAGTAAATTAACAGGCGAAAACCACTGATACTAGTTCACAATTGTAATGCAAGAGATGATTTTTCGATAAATCAGAGTGCTTGATTGGAATTAGCGCTTGTTTGTTATGTTGCAATACGACATATCAATGTCATATCGATTGATGTGAACGAATTAACATTGCTGTAGAAGAGCTACGCCTACAGTTTCCACGGTTATCCCAAAACTGAATTTGCCATCCGCACAAATCTGTGTCGAAGTGCGAGGTAGACCTTTTAAATCTGTTTCTACTGTTACTTTTTTGCTTTGAGTTTTTCTTACAAATTTATGAATAAAAATTACATCTTCTAGCCCCCTTTATAAGTCGTTTCAATTAACTGCATAAGTTAACAATCACCCTGTATAAAGCATTATAAAATGAATAATGTAAAATCAATACAGAAATACCATTTAAGTAAATTAATTTACGTATAACATTTATGAACTTTTAGGGAAATAATGTCCAATATAAAAATAAATTTACATCGCAAAATACTCTTGCGCTGTATTATAAAAATCGATACTATCAAAATCACCGCTGTGATATCGGTACTTTAATGGCAACAATTGCATTGTTATATTTTATTGAATTTCTCTTGTATTGTCACTACAGAAAAAGATACGACAAGAGTTTGTTTCTTTTTTAATTTACAACATGGCTCATTTGCATAAACATCTATTTTATTCCAATAGGGTTCTAATATTACAAAACGCTCAATTTTTTTCTTCCATCCTTTTATTACGTTTAACAGGTTTAACACATTTAACGATACAAACTTTCTATATTGTGTTGTAGCTTTGTAAAACGGGACACGTAGAAATACACACACACACACACACACACATACATATATACTTGTGTCGGTACACACCATACCTGCGCATTTTCTTTAAATATTCCGCCGCCCGCGTGAGTTGAAAATTCCGTAGATTGCCGCAGACGGCCCTATTTATGAAAACCGCACCATTGTTAACGCGCGGTGCGCTCATTGCTATCGGTTGCGATGCAAAGGGCCTAAGGTGGTTTTCCGTATCTGCGGGTGCCTTTTTTCGGGTTAACGCTGCTGTTGTTGCTTTGTGTGCACGCACCGTAGCGAGAATCGACTGCATTTTTCCTCGTCCGCGACTTCGACGGCTTTTAGGTTCGCCAACTTCTCTAAATCGCATGAGTCTTTTCTCGTATCGGGTTCTTTACAGTTTCGTCGCGGGCATGCATACATACATGTGAATCGTACACAATAGATAAAAATTGAACGTGGAGGCACCGCACAAAATGCATATCTGTATATACGTAATAGGAATATTTATGTATACAGAAAAATCGGACAAAATCTTTTCTATAGGTACAGAAATACAGAAGGAAAATAGGAAATACTTTATTTTACTGACTTCCTTGTACCTACATATATACATCCAGTGCATTATAGTTTTTCCTGGGAGAATAGCAGAAAACTATGCTTCGACCGTGTACTTGGAATGGTCAGACGAAATTCATTAAAAATGGAAATACCTAGTTGCAATTCCTTTCTTTGTTGAGAGCGAACGGCACAGGCAGAATGATGTATTTTTAATTTTTTTGTCTCTTCTTCGCTGTTGTTTTGACCGGCTTGAATAATAAAAATGTGAGAGAGAGGTAAAAGTTGAAAATCCGTTCTGTTATCTTCATAAATTATGAATTGGTTAGTTCGCGGTTTACGCAAAAACGGGAATTACATTAAGGTGATTTGCTTTGATGCATTCTTATGAATAATAAATTTATGTCTACCTACTTATACATATATTTCGAAAGAAAAATGTTTGAATGTCGTCTTTTAGTCATAAATTCAAATGAAGCGTTGTTAAGCATAGTTACCTATTCATAAAAGGAACTACATTAGTTATATAAACTCCAAACTTTTATATAAATCAAGCAAGGCTAACGAATGCAGTGAGAAATATTAAAAAAAATCTAGTTTATACACGTGTGGCATACTTTTCTTTTTACAACCAAAGATTTTTTAAATTTTATGCTTTGTAATATGACAGAGATCATAAATAAATTAATAATTTTCAAATACTTCGAAGTTAAGGCCTCGTTGATGGATAAAGTGTCAAAATGATCAAAATTAATTATGCATCCTAAAATTTTACGAATCTTCGTAAACCCGAAAAGAGCAAAAAAATCCCAATTTGAAATCAAGTAAAGTTCAATAAATTTGAAACTAAAACTTTTCTTCGGTGTTCTTTGTTTTGTGGAATTTACATTGTAATTTTTGAAGTTCACCTCAAAATTAATATTTTTGTGTTTACGCTTTAGCCACCGGTTACGAATCCGACTAGATATTTATAACTGTGGCGACTCAAAAGTTTCAGTAGAAATAGTAGCTGACTGTAACATGAGAAACGTTGTAGTGCAAATTTGTTGTTTTTACCGAAGAGACTGCCTGTTTAATGATTTACGGAGTTCGTGCAGGCCTAACAAATATAATGTATTTTACACATGTCGAGCGTACTTTATTTCGGAAGATGCGGTATATATACTACCTACTTACATCTATCAGCTTTCGAAAACCAACGAACTTAAAAAGAACATTTTAATCTATTTTAGTTAGTAATAAATACGGCTTGTAACTGTGAAAGAGAGATGAAGGCGAAAGATGATGGGTAGAAGTAGAAACGGTATTCAATAAGAGATCGTAGTCTTGATATACGTGGACAATGGGCGTGTAAGTTTAATTCAAAACCTTGACGTTGCCGTTTAATTAAATATTTATACGGCGTTGTATTATCGGGTATAATTAATTACAACCCATAGACTACATGGACGCATTAATTATATAGTGGTAGGTCGTCTGCTTTTGCACCTCCTATTCTTATTGTTCGTAAGCCTGGAATTTGTGTTTATGTTTTCGTGTTTTACTTCTGCCTGATGTAGTAAACGATGAAGATCGTAGCAAATCCTGCAGTAGTAAATACGGATACAGTATGTTCCATACCCCACGTGTGTATTCTGTTTTTTTTTTTTTACTACTTGACGGATATTTTCCTGTTTTAGCGACACCATTCGTAACGTCGACGTTTTTGCTATCGACCAAAAAATTATAACACCGTCCATATATCAGCTGGAATATCATACGTTCCACACGCGTACATACCGAGGACAAGCGAGATGACGTTCTACCGCGCATATTACCTTTTTTTTTGTCCTGCGTCACTATGTTCTTTTTTCGGAGCAGGTTTCGTCGAAGAAGGGTTAGCAATATCGCACACACGCATTATACGTAGGTATGCACCTAGTACACATACATACGTGAAAAGCTGTGCTCGACAATGGATCACTTTGTGTTAAATTAATGAGAGAAACACGGCTCTGTTGAGTGCGATCCGTTGCCTGTCCAAATATTAAACATGTCAATGGTCGTTGTAAAAGGAGTTCGGGGTTTACATTAAGGGAGAGTGTGAATGAAGCTCTATGGGTAGTCTTTACGCACTATTAATGTCCAGATTCTTTTGTTCCGAGGTGTCAAAGGTAGTTACAGACGTACAATACGTGTAAGGTGTCGTATGTGACCGGGTTTCTATAAATGTTCCCTCCTTTTAACGTGAAAGATAAATGCAAGTGTTAATTGTTCAAAAGTTAAGCATATGTTTATCCATTTTATTTCTAATTTCATGTTTGCCTATACATACAATACTTTTTTTTTGACGTTTTCTACAACTGATACATCAAGACGCTGAAATAAGATGTTTTACAAGGTCGTGCATAACAGTCGTCCCTCCAATCACTAACCTTCGATTTGCGGCTCTATGGTATTCTGGATGGCAACTTTTCCTGTGGGAACATCCAGATACTAGTTGTAAATTTGCAGGAATATTTAAAATAATAAAGGTATTTAATTAGTCAAATTTTAATTTCATCCTAGATAAAAGATAAATGAATACAAAAATCTAAGATTATTATAATTTCTTTTTAATTTTTTGCATACACAACTTAAACGCATCCCTCCCAAATTTAAACAGACCCATGTTGTTTATAAAATCTCCTGCGATGGTATGTACCTATAGTGGACAGATCAAACAGCATTTGACCAATCGACTTAAACGACATAAATCTTCCACTAACATTACTGTTAAAAGCATATGAACAACTTGAACCATTCCTTTGACTATGAAAAGGACTTACAGACATATTAGTGAAAGAAAAAAAAAAACTACAAAGCAAGAACAATTTTAGAAATGATTTAAATTAAAAAGAATAAAAACTCTATTAATGACCGTCAAGATCTCATAATTATCAAACATATACTTTTCAATTTTACAATCATGCTAAATTTCCTTATTAGCTTCCTCTGTATGCCTTAAAATTTTATTTTCAAACATCCACAAACATATTGAAAAACAGCTTTTTACTTAACCTTCATAGCAAGCAATTGCACATACGTACAACACAGTAAGATTCCACTTGCATTTTAAAAAGTTGGTGTGGTGCACCACAACGAAACGTTAATTAAATCATTTCCTCACAACTTGAGTACCTATTATTTTTAATATTTAATTCGCTAATACCACGAACATACATTTCCAATTCTTAAATGGAGCAACCCACGAATAAGAAACAAACAGACACGGATATTTTAAGTAAAGTAAGTAGTAATATATAGCTACTTACACCTTTAATGCGTACAATATATATAAGTGTATGTGCCTAATATGTATCTCAAAGGTGCGTGTAAAGGTGGTTCAGTCTAAATCCGCAACTTGACACAACCACCCAACTTTAGTTTCAAATCCATTAGGCTCATACTCCGAACCGTTTGAGCATTATTCAGTCGGCACCAAGCTCGCCTACTTTCCCAAAGTGTTTCATTAATTCTGCATTATTCGACGCTACAAAATTAATAACACGACGGCACGTAGAGTGGCGGCGGTTCCACGTTCTCGAAGTTTCCAAGGGATTATCTCTGCTCGTAGGTGAATGACGGCGCATTTTATCAAAAATGGTTCATCGCTATATACAATACGTAAATGTAACCATCAGCACCCCATCTTTACATATATAATACTGTTAATCATTATACGAGAACGATTGATTAAAATCTACTTCGGGCGTTTGTGCTGGACAGTGGTTATAGTTACCGTATGATACAGAAACCTCTTTAGAGTTTGTACTTATCGTATTTAAGAGGGACAGTTAAATTAGTAAATATTTAGCAACTCGAATATTCCAAGTCGTTTCCTCTGTCGGATAACCCTTTATTCGATGTTTGAGTAATCAGGGCGCAGCTGTGCTTACAATGAGATTTTCGTTAAACTAGTGGTAACTAAATATCTCCCCTACTGAGATATTTTATCTAATTAAATATTAATTATTATAATCATCCATTGAATTAAGCTAAATATTATTGCAACTTGCAAGAAAATAAGTTTCTTTTTGGGACCAGTCTGTATGTATTGGGTAAAAGAGAGTACCAGTCTGTATTGGTTGAGCTACAATCTATTAATCCATTACTTTTTTTTTCTCGTCCTAAAGGGACAGCAAACAGCCCATTCGTTAAATTAAGATATCTAACAACACAGTTACTTCTTGTACTAATTGTAATTTATAGCCGTTTGTGTTGTTGGCGTCTTAGTCGCTATATGTGGTCGTCTTTAGCTATCAGTGGTCCTAAAAGCGAGGAACGGTTAGAATAACATTCTACGTATGCAGCACAGTGACATGAATCATGATATATGATTGTTTTGGTGAAATGACTACTTTTTCTGTAAAGTTTAATCTTCAAAGGAATATTTTATAGGGTAATGAATGTCGACAAAGTTAAAGGAAATATATGCATTTATAAAGTATATTTAGGGTTGACGTTTCGACTGCAGTCCTTTTCCATTAAAAGAATAAATATATAAAGGAACCATTACATGATAAATTAATTTAATACGGAAGCAAACATAGCTGTGATGGTATCCATATTTTTGTCTTTTAATCCTATATTAAGATGTAGTAGTTTGTTTTTGGGATAGGTTGAGCATATTTAGCAACCGGAAAATTTATTTCGATACACGACAGTTGATCATTAATATGCCAGTAAATTTAAAAAGTATGGCATGAATCAGCGAGAAATATATTACCATATTCTGTATGGAATAAAATGGGGCACAAGTTCTTATGGTTATTCTAAACTTGTTTACTATTTTCAAAGTTTCAATTCTTATTTGTTCATTGTTATCTATTATTTATTTAATCTTTTTATACATACATAATTACTTATTTCCTTCTATTGAATTTCCTAGAAATTAATCTAATTTGATTTATTGTTTCAATTCCACAACCTACTTAAATATTTTTGGAGGGTTAATTAATTTGTGAAGTGTAAGAGATAAATAATGTTAAGATTTGATTCTTACTTCATTGTACAAGTAGTGTTTATTATGCAGCTCAGAATAAAAATATCATATTATCCAACTACATTTTTGGTTATTTAGACTATATTTAAAGAAAAAAAACTACCATATAATAAAGAAAAATTCCCACATGTTGCAACTATTTATGCCGGTCACTGTATAATAAGCGCAGGTATGATTATGAAAAACCTTTCTGAATCCAGAGCATAAGTAGCCGTAGTTCTTGTCGTAGATATATCTGGCACCTATCTATTCTTCCACGTCAGTTATTTTCAAATAGATGCTTTGTTGGCGATCCTTTGTCTATATTTCAATTAGTGGACGTATAACGTCAAACAAACACCAAATATATTTCAGAGATTCCAATCGATAGCGTTTGAATAGCCTCTAATAACACGGACTATTGATACGTCCTTCAAAATATCTCATCTACATACATATACATATACTTTTAACAGTCTAGCAGCTATACATAAAAATAACAACCATTTACTTATTTCAACGTGGAAGCGTATTTAGGTAGAAGGAGATAGTGTCTGTGAGTCATGTGTTTACCAATGCGAACACCGTCTCCCCGTTCCGATAAACACATTACTGAAACTTGTTCTGTAGCGCGCCCCGTCGAAACTTGATAAGTTTTGACAAGACAGTGGCAGGTCTCTTATCCTATTAAATTCTCTCGTCTATAGAATTTTAATTAAGGAGAACGGGAGATAGTCGTAAGTTCGTCGGATAGAACAGGAAAAAAATGAGGCTTCGTATGTCGATGACGTTTCGTTTACCCAAGGTGCAACAATAGAATCTAATGGCGTAACGGTGTATGCCAGTTTGGTGGGTGCTGCCCGGGGCTCAAGTCCCGGGTGAATTCCAACGCGTCGCGTCGCCTAAAAGATTGATATAACGTGTTAATCTTTTCGGTCATCCATCATCATTTGTTGTGTTGTACTAAACATCCCTTTTTGCGAGGGCAGAGGGTTGGACTTCTCAAAGTCGCTCCACCTACTCGATATTGTGCTTTGTTGACGTTGACGAAATATAAATGCTTATGTAAGTAATATTAGGCAAAGAAAAAAGATTGAAACCCTTACATTATAATAACATTACAAAACTGCTGTATAGAAGTTTTCATCCAGTTTTACAAATTGTGCGGATTCCTACACAGAATTCATGTTACATATATATTTTTAGAATTAATTGCAAAAATGGAAACAAAATATGTATGCATATATGTATTATGTATTATAGAAATTATGGTAAAGATAGCGCTTATTCTATTTCACACTATTAATGACGCATATCCAGCACAAAAGGTGCAGCGGTCACGGTTAGAAAACTTTAATTTGGTAATCTTAGTTTGTCAGGTAAAACAGCGACTGGCAATGTGTGTACAATGTGCTGCTGATAACTACTTTTTTCAGGGTATATATGTAATATCCTATGTTGAGATATTGTATACTTCATGTTATGAAAATCAGATGGTAAATGTATAATACCCTGGCACATGAACATCCCTTACAAAGCGAATTGAATATTTTTTCTTTGAGTTGATAGATGTGCAATGCATTTCTGATGTGATGTGCGTTTTGCATTTGTTGTTATTAACATATTTTCATATTCTTAAATCACATGAGTAGGTATCTAATATTTGTTATATCTATCTGTCTATATCTACTGAAGAATACTAAGGTCGTAACAAAACTCAAATTAATATTTATGGCATTTGTAATAATAAGTGGAATTTTACAAACAACTGCACGTAAATACACATACATATATATATAATATAATTTGAAAACACAATCTATTTTTACGCATTATGAGATCCTGCATTTTCACACTGCATTAATTTCCTTTTAATTACAACTTAGCCATTGTAAACAGAGGACGTAAAATTTGGAAGAATTGTAAATTCTCGGTACCACATTTTCATCAAGTAATATTACTGCTTATTACGGCTTGTATCTATTGTAAAATTATAGAGATTTTTCTTTCAGTGCACAAATACAAGTGCAAGATTAACTTTAGGTATACGAAGTGCTGTCAAAATATGTACAAACTTTACTAGTAGATTGGACTAAAAAATTATGCAAGAATAGTGTAGATTTTCGATATTATTAAAGTAAGTTCGCACATTTAATATACCACAAAATTATGATGCAGAATACTTGTTTTTATGTATGTATCTAACCTATTTAAAAAAGAAGAAAATAGGGACATTTGAAATTACTGATTTGAAGAGATTTAGTTTCGGATTCAATTTGATTTTTTTTCTTTAGAGTTAACGCTGCTACGGTGGCGATAAGGGTTCACCCCATGCACTATCTGTTGATTTCTCTCTGCACTTTGCTGACGGGCGGCGCGGTGTTGTAACGGTTTGTCGCACGTTCGAAGATTAATAGTCGTTCCGATCGGACAATGGTAATGGTGAATGGTAGGCACTTTACCGCGTCGGCTTCAATAAGTAGGTGCACACAACAATGAAATGTACCGCGTGCATACTATACGCTAACAAGTGGTAGTACATACGTACAGACAACGCCTGCTGTTGAGAGACGATGGGAACTTGTGATAAGATTACTTACTTTAAAATATGCGCGCCGTATCACAATGGATCCCCTTTTGTACTGATGCTGCATACCTGCTCTCTTTTTAAAATGCATGCGTATATATCTGCCAGATATATACGCATATATTTGTCCTTTCGATAATACGACGTCCACACATTGGTTGGGGTGCATTGCATGTGGCGTCCACCGTCATATGACGTCCGTATATGGACGCCACAAAACATTTCTATGCTAATGTGATGTACGAACTGCCTAGACCTTGTAAAACGATTTTTAGCTGGACGTTATTTTGATGCCCCGATGAAAGTTTTGTGTATTAATTAGTTCGGCGAAATACTGTAGTGTGCGCTGCGGAATTTCGTAATATACCCCAAATTATACAAATTATGACATCCTTCGCGTATGCGACGTCAATCCTAAAATAATGTTTATAATATTTCGCGTATGGGACGTCCGGTAGCTCTGACAACATTGCATGCATAGTTATAGCCATTGATAGCGAGGGAAGGGGAGTTAGCGTCTTATTAATTTTGCATCGGTATGGTTGTATTATGAGTTTTAAAAATGCTTAGGTGTAGTATGTTTATTCTAGCCGATCCGCAGAACTCGCAGCTCGCTTCATCTCCCTTACATATTTTCCACAACATCGGGATGTTACAGAAATATAATGTACTACAAAATGTTTAATTCACTGTCTTCGATGCCCCAAAAAGTAATAATAATTTAATCCCAAGGCCATTTCTCGAGTTGTAGAAAATTGAATTTACTCCCAGAACTATACAAAATAATAATAATAGTTTTCCTGTTACAGTATTTTTTTTTTTTTGATTTGTAAATTATGAATAAAAAGAAACAGTTTTAGCTAATAAAAAGAAATAATATCTTTTCAATTCAGTCAAATCAATTTAGGGCAATCCACTTAAGTTGTTAAAATTTATTTACCTATTTTATCTAGGATATATTAATAACAATACATTAATTATTCGTTTTTTTCTTTTTCGGTTGAAAATTCTTTGTTTAATAGCAAATTTCTATTTATTCCACACATCATTCAAACACAGTGATAAACCTGCAAAGAGTATTATTATTATTATTCTTAAATAATTGGTGTTTAATTTTCATTCTAGTTTACATACAGATGTATTTTTTTTTTTCAAATTTGAATAACGTAAATAGTATCCAGAATAGATGCTTTGTTAGTTATTACAGCGATTTTGTATAAAAGGATTCTCGTACTACCCGTATAGCAAAATATTAGATATTTTTGGAGCAGTTCTCTAGTTCTTTATTTTCAAACACATTCATATTTCTTATAAAAAATTAAATTATAATTTTTTAAGATAAATGGTCCATTTCGTTAAAATTCGTGAACAATCGGTGGTGTGACCAGCAGTTCTGCTCTTATTGGTAATTCGTTTTCCTTAACATGCGCAGTGCTGGTTATACCTATGCGGGTTACAGGTTGTATTCTTTAGCTTTTTCACCGTTTGCTGCATCTCGTGAGTGAAAGTTGTCGCGGTACACAGGGCAATGAAATTAACGTATACGCATTGTGCAAACATCTGAAAAGCAACCGTCATCGAAATAATCCAATCTATTACTTCAAAAATAACAGCCAGTAGTACCTTGTGTGGGTTGGAATATACGGAAAATTGACGCACAGTATCTTTCAGTGAATTTTACACTCATCATAACAAACGGGTATAGTGTCATGTGTAAAGTTTGTCCACGCAAACCGAAAGTGTTGGTGAAGTGTAATGAAATAAGAAATCAAAACGCATAGACTACAAAATTATCACAAGCCCAAGCTGATACAGGAAATAATGGACTATTAGGGTTCGCAGTTCTATAACAGTCCAACAAGTTTCTGAATTATATAAAAACTATGAATAGGTATTAAATATCTAGTAGAATTGTCAAGCCGCAGTTTCTAGACAATCTCTTTATAGCTTTAGTATTTGTTCCACCTTTTTATTTTATATTAAATTATTATACTTTAAACTATTTTAAATATTTCGTCAGAAGACTATTCTTTACATCAGTATATGTTTAACTCATTTTCATACACATAGAACTGTTTCTAAATGTCATTATAGTTTCTAAGCAGGTATGTAAGTTTCTTTCATGCATTTTCTTGAGGTGTAATCTTTTGTTTATAAATAAGATTTGAAAAATAAACAATTTCGAATAGATATCGCATGACCAAAAATGTGTTATTAATGACAGAATTCAGAATAACGTTTTACAACAACAAGACATTTTGTTTTTTGTACAAATTTATGTGTAACAATTACAATTAAACTACACTTATGTTTTTTTTAGTACAAATTATCGCAAAATATCTAACAACGTTATGACATTAGAAGATTACATGAGTATGATCCGGTTTACCTAAGGATCATATAAAACTTATTATATATAAAAATTTGATTAAATGTCTACTATTAGTTATTAATTTCTTGACGACCTTAATAAATATGTTTGCATTATAAACATGTACAACAATCTTTATCCCATTACCCTCCCCAATTTAAAAGTAATTACATTTCGCATTGGATTGCTGTTTGTATTAGCACTAGAATATTAAGTATTGAAATATATTAAAATTGTAGGAAACTTTAGTTTTGAGAGGTTGATAGCAGAGCAGAGAAGGCGATGGTGGCAGATTGTTTTTTATCTGCATTGTTTAATTTTAATATGAAAATAGATCTGTTTGTTTGTTGTTATTTAAAGTAAATTTAAAAGAAAAGAAGGTTATTTCTTACACAATATTACTACACACTTCTATAATATTACAGCAGTTTATTTAGAAAATCCACTTATATACATCCTACGATATTATTCGGTCCATCAGACTAACAATTTGTCCTCGTCACGAATGCTATATACTAATTTTGTATGAATTATCATTACACAATAGTGTTGATATTTTCTTTCACTTTTATCCATGTGATAAATTGAGAAAATACAGAGATTTTATTCCATCTGGACAACAACAAAGAATCTGGAATTAATTTATAGATGTAAACTGTGTGCCAAAAAAATTGCAACACCTTAAAAGAGTTATAAGGCTGAAGTTTCAAGTAGTATTTCATAACTACTAGTTTTCAGTAGTAAATCATAGCAATTAGAAAAAAATACCAAAATTAGCAAAAAATTTATCAATCAAAATGTTACATCTGAATGAGATGATCAATGGTATCTTATGGATCTCATTCCAGCATAATGTAAATGACGACGATAGTTCCTGCAAGGTGTTTGCTGCTTATGGTAAACGCCTTATGTAGCAGCAACCTATCATATCCCACACATCCTCGATCGGGTTTAAATCCGGTGAGCGAGCAGGGGGTCTAGTACGTTTCAGCGCCGCCGTTTCATCGCCGCCGTTTCAGCGCCGCCGATTCAGCGCCAGGACATTTCAGCGCCGGGACGTTTCAGCGCCGGGACATTTCAGCGCCAGCCGATTCAGCGTCGCGTTATTGAACGGTTAAACTATGGATAACTTGATGATTCATTTTTATGGAGAATTTTTGTACCATGTGTATTGGTTGCAAACTACATATGTAACATTTTCGAATTTATTGTGATACCACTCCTTTTTTCTGTCTATAAACATAGTCTTGATTAAGTAAAATAATGAGATCCTATGCAACTGGAGTCGTGAGCTTCGATGAATAGAAAATTGTTTTAAGGATAATATTTTTTTTTCAGATTACATCTAAAGAAAAAACATAAATTAAATATCTTACTCAATAAGAGTTTATTTTATCTGGTGTTTTTCCTCGGTCTAGATTCTAGGACGTTTCGACGCCAGATGCAATACCAGTTGAATTAGGTTGATTTAAACATATGATGCAGAGATTTTTTTGAACATCAGGAGAGAGGACACATCACAAGTCATCATATTTTTTTTAGTGTTGGAAAGTGACTGTTTTAAGTGATAATTTTTCTTTTTTGCGAAACATCGTAAGAATGATCAGCAATGTTACAAATCATATTTTTTTTTAATATTGGAAGGCGGAGGGAAGGCAATTTTTTTTTAAACATTCGAAGAGGATACATTAAAAATGTTTCAAACCAAATTTTTTTTTAACATTGGAAGGAGGAAAGGGGGAGCAGAGGATATTTCTTTTAAGGATATTTTTTTTCTTGTTTTTTAAACATCGGGAGAGGATGCATTACAAGTGTTTCAATCATATTTTATCTAACACCGGAAAGGGGAATGGGAGGGATGAGGAATTGTTCTTTTTAATGATATCTTTTTTTCTTTTTTTCAGAACATCTGGATAAAGGATGCATAAGAAATGTTTTAGATCATATTTTTTTCTAACATTGGAAAGAAGGGAGTGGGAAGGGTATATTAGCTTTTTTAATGATAATTTTCTTGTTTTTTCGAAACATCGAGAGATAGGATGCATTAGAAATGTTTTGCATCATATTTTTTTTAACATTGGAAGGAGAGAGAAGGGGTGAATTATTTTTTTTAAGATAATTTTAGAAACATCGGGAGAGAGGATGCATTAGAAATGTTTCAAAAGACTTTTTTAACACATGGAAGGGCCAGAGGAGGGGAATGTTTTTTAATGGTATTTTTCTCTTCTTTTTTTCGAAACATAGAAAGAGATCGGCAAATTTTCAAATCATATATATTTTTTTTTAACATTGGAAGGGGGAAAGGGAGGGGATAGAATGTTTTTAATGATATTTTTTTTCTCGTTTAAACAACGGGAGAGGCATTAAAAATGTTTTAAATCATTTTTTTATATTGGATGAGGTGGAGGGAAGGGGCATTAGGGTTTTTAATGACAATGTTTATGATTTGAAACATTTTTTAACGCATCCTCTCTCTTCTGATGTTCCGGAAAAAAGAAAAAAAATTTAAAAAATAATACCCTTCCCCTCCACCTTTCTAAATATTAAAAAAAATGGTTTAAAACTTTTTTAATGGCTCTTCTCCCGTTTTTACAAAGAGAAAAAAATCATTAAAAAAACATTCTACCCCTCCTTTCCCTCTTCCAATGTTAAAAAATATATGATTTGAAATATTTCTGATCTGTCTTCTCTATGTTTGAAAAAAAGAAAAAAAAATACCAATAGAAAACATTCCCTCTCCTCTCGCCCCGCGTTAAAAAAATTTTTGAAACATTTCCATTCCATCCTCTCTTCGATGTTTCGAAAAAAATTGTATTAAAAAAAATAATTCCCCCTCTTCCCTCCTTCCAATGTTAGAAAAAATATGATTTAAACGGTTCTGATGCATCCTCTCTCTCGATGTTTCGAAAAAAAAGAAGAAACTATCATTAAAAAAGCTAATATATCCCCCCTTCCCTCTTCCAATGTTAGAAAAATATGATTTCAAACATTTCTTATGCATCCTTTATCCAGATATTTCAAAAAAAGAAAAAAATCATTAAAAAGAACAATTGCCCCAAAAAATTCATTTAAATAATCATTACTTCCCCTGTCACCCATCCAATGTTTTAATAAATGATATTTCGACAAAAAAGAAAAAATCATTTAAAAAAACATTCCCTCTCTCCTCTTATCCTTTCCAATGTTAAAAAAAATCAAACGTTTTAGATATCTGTGTATCATACGTTTCAAATCAAATTCAACTGGCACTGCATATGGCGTCAAAACGTTCCGGCTTCGAACGGCCGCATCGAAACATCCATGCAACCAAATATACGTCGTACAAAATTCTCATAAGAATGAATGATTAAGTAAGATCATTAGTTATGAATCATTAAGTTATCTATAGTTTAACCATCCAATATGCGGCGCTGAATTGGCGGCGCTGAAATGTCCGGCGCTGAATCGGCCGGCGCTGAAATCGGCGGGCTGAAACGGCGGCGCTGAAACGGCGGCGCTGAAACGTCCCATTCGCGAGCAGGCCAGGGAGAATTTCAACTTCCTCTTCGTTTATGAAGTTCAGACAGGTATGGGCAATATGATTATCAGCGATTTTTTACAAGCAGCCAGTTGTTTCGTCAAGATTCCAGCTTTGTGAGTGTCCTCCTTCGATCTGTTGCATTTTTTTTTGGCACGTATTTCATTTTATTTGCCTATACAAAATCTAATGTGATCAATTTTAATCTATTTCAGTAAAGAGTAATAGTAGTAATAAGTTTATAATTTTTGGATATTGTAGTTTTATATATATATATAGATATTTCTAATTCGGAGATATTAGCCGCTCCCCATAAACTTTATATTTTATGTAACCCCATACCAAAAAGTCAGAAGGTTTTAGTCTGGATTCTGGCGGCCACTTTACTGCCCACTTCGTCCACTCCATAGGCTGGGGAAAAAATTATTCGATAATTTCTGACCTCTAACCAGAGTGTGAAGAGCCCGTTTGTTGAAACCAGAGGTTATTTTAATTGAGATAAATAGCTTGTAATGTCGGAACTACGTTTTGGGTCAATAAAGTTTCTCCATTGGTAACTGCCATAGATGATTCAATAATATTAGCATTGATAATCCCTGCCTAAACATCAACTTTCTAAGGACGTTGAGAGTGAGCTTCTATTAGCCATTTAGGGTTTTCCTGAGCCTAATATCGACAATTATTTCTTTAGTTAACATATTCATTTAACATATTCGTGCTTCGTCAGAAACAAAATGTTGTTTCAGAAATCCGAATTTGTTTGGAACGCATCCCTCATGATTTCACAAAATCGCAGTCTTCTATCGAAATCATCTGCCCTTAGTTCTTAGACTAATGCACTTTTTATGGATGTAATTTCTCTTTTAAGCACTTTACGAACAGATCGTTCTGAAATATTATAGTCACGTTGTAGATCATTGCACGATGTCCCGGGTCGTTCGTTTACCGCCGGCAAAATATTTAATGCAGCATCACCACCAGTAGCAGTTTTTGGTCTTCCCGTCTTATACTTTTCCTTTACGGTCGGGATGTCTGCGTATTTTTCAATAAATTTGGAAAGTCTGCGTAATAGTAGTACGGTTAGAATAGACGTAATTGAATAATATGAAAATATTAGATTTACCCTTTTCTGTTGAGTGAACCATTTTTAACACACTCAAATTTAAAACTAACTCACAAGAAATTATCAACAGCGACGTTGATTGTCAAAAAATAACAACTGATAACCAATCAAAAATATCGACAAGGCAGAGGCACAAGTAACAACAATTTCGTGTGTGACTATTACATTAGTATCTTGGAAATATTATTGTGTGACCCCTCATAAAATGTAACTATTTGTACGTAGAAAAATTTGTGATTCTGAAAATAGTATAAAACGTATACATAATTATTCAAAAAACAAAAACAAAAGAACTTTTATTTGAAGAAAACTTAGATTAAAATAAGAATTAAATAAATAATGGCATTAATCAATACTTTTGCCGGAGATGCGCCTTGTAGTGTAGGCTCTTGTATTTGTATGCATACATATAGAATGTTAAGAAATAACCAAACGTTTAGTAAAATCATAAATCAAATGGGGCTGTAAAAAATAGATAGATATGGCAACATGGCGGAGTTCATTCTAACGGTATTATGAAAGTAAGTATATTTCGTGGTTGCTATAAAGCGGTAAAACATAGCGTGCATACCCATGGACGTCACATGAGCGACATACTGAAAGGACGTCACATTAATTTCATAATGGGAATAAACTATGAGCGCGATAGAAAAATATAGAATGTACAGCGTTATATGTGGACAACCCTTATTACAATCCAATCGTCAAACTTCAATATATATTGCGCTATCAGGTGGACGCAATAAACGCGGTTCGGTGAAAAGACGTCATAATGATAGAGGGATGTAAATATATATGTTTATTACAATTTTTGTAGAAATAACTAGGAACGCTTCTAGAATCCTGTATTGAAAATAAACTAACACCCTTTCGTATATATATATTGCTGAAATATAATAGTAACATCACCGGTCACATTTTAAGGAGATAAGTACTTATTTCGAGTACCTACCGGATTTACTATAGTGGAAAGCATTTTGTGAATACGTAGTGTAGACCGGTAAGTACATATATAGGATGTGTATTAACAATGCCTATAATTCGAAAGGCTTTCGGAAAGCTAAGCGCTGAATTATTAACGGTTTCGACGCGTCCATTGCCCCGCAATCGCCTTTTGAGCTTAAACGAAACAGAGCGAGAGATAGAGAGAGAGAGAAAGAGAGATTCTCTTAAGACGCTCGAGTGGTAGTGTTGACGTTGTTGCCATTAGAATCGCCGACAGAGAAACTTATAATCTAAAATCTGCTTTGCTAATTCAACAGCCACCCGTTTACACAGTAGAAGGGGTGATGCCATGTTAATGTGTAAGCTAGCTAGGTAAAGACGGTACTTGCGGTTTTCACGCGACGAAATAATTATTTGATGATTAACATATAGAACCGAAACTATTAAATTTTTATTACGATATAATAATATATTTTATGGTTACGTGTAATGAACGTTGAATTTGTAGGGTATATAACGTTCAATTCAAATAAATTTATTTTAAAACTCATCACAATGCAAAGAAAATTTTGAATTTAAAATATCGAACCCAGAATTAACAGACTAATATAACGCTGATAACTCCTCACTCGAATCTAGGACTAAGCAATAGGTAGGAAGGCGAAACAATATGTTCAATATTTGTTACACTTTTAACTTAGATTCGACCCTGATGAAGTAACAATTTGAAAAATTTCAACATTAAACAATTAATTGAAAAGAAATTAAACATGTTCCGGCTTCCTTCCTACTATCGAGTCCTTGATTTAGGGTGTGTAGTTGCTTACTACTCCGTTATTTCTTTCCACTACTTTTAAAACAATTCACTTCTTGTTTCATTAAAATGAGTGATAATTAATTTTTGCATTACGTGGAGATTTCAACAGATAATTTCCTGACGCAGTATATTTTCAAAAACAAGGAATTATTTGCATTGGATGTTCTGTATTTTGAGGTAGTTTTAACAAAAATATTAGGGTATATTAGTTTTAGTGTAGGATATAAGGACTGGCGTTGATCGATATTGGTGGGTTGGTAACAGTAGTATGGGGTATGTAACCAAATGTAATTGATGCAAAGTGTAAAAGGTGTTCCATTCAAAGAAATCTGGAAAAGTCGTTTTGAATATCGTCAAATCAATACCTTCCTAATGACCAGATAACCGTCCTAATAACCGCTAATAGGGATAGATACAGTTAAACGTTCGAATTATACGGGGTATTGAATGATCTCTTGACGGATGGATTGACTAAGTAACTGCTGATTGTGCGGTTTGTGCTACAGTTCTACAGCCAAGTAATTAGTTCGACTGCTGTTCGGACGTCACCATCGGCCACTAAATTTCCTTCAGTTTCATAGATATCTACGTAAAAGCGTGCTATACGAGTTACAGACTGGAAGCGCTGTAGAATATTCGTTAATTAAATATAGTTGGCGTGCGGATAATAATCTCACTGACACTAATATTTCTCTGTTTTCCATCAAATTATTTAATGGCTATTTTTCAGTCCATTTACATACACATACACTTCAATATTAAAATATTTGCTGTCTAGTAACACACAATCCGTACGAACGTAGGCACACACGCATTTAATCTCCTATCTACCATGCGTGTCTGTATATGTCTGACAATAAGTGTATACCGAAGGGTCGATCGTCTTCAAACCTTCGATTATCTGTGCGGTCTTTGTACGCTTAGGACCTGTTATCTGTGACGAGTGTTTGCCTTTTTTGTTAGTTCAGAGATCGGTGTGGTCTCCAGTGTCTTAAACCTTAAAAGTGGATGTAAATACGCTCCAATGTATTTACTCAAATGCTTAAAACAGTTCGATACGGTTACCTCTAGAGACGCTTAATGTGTTGGGTAATACGTTAAAAGAAATAGTTTTGGTATATACCTAAACTTACAGCAAATAACATGTGATTATTGGAAATGATAGAAAATATTTTGACAAGCACCTGTAATACCTAATATTCACTACGGTCTTTTCTGGGTTATAATTGCGTCCAAGTTTCCAACTATTATCGACTTTGCTTATTCTCTAAGTTAGGTAATAACATCTATGATATTAAATCGTATAAGTTTATGTGGAACAGGTATTCTCGTTGCGGTATCGCTAATTCAAAATCACAAAAGAAATTTTTTTAATCAAAATATCGTCGTGTGTTATTGCATGAGGCATTTTAGAAAGATTTAACTAAATTCAAGTATACGGAATAATATTGTCTTCTCAATTCTACAACGGAGATACAACCGTCTAGGAACTGACCCTAATCTTTCTTTTATCATTCCATTTGCTTTTTTTTATGAAGAAGATCTTCCTTGTTATGTCAAGACTAAATTCGTTTTTTTCCTTTTGTCTTTTGCGACATCCGAGGGGATCTGTGGTTGTATTACAGATGGATATATGCATATATTCCTGTTTATATGTAACTACGCATACGCATATGTCTCCTATACGATTTCACAAAGGGCATAAAATAGGAGGGAGCATTTTATTTGCGAATGTGAGTTTTAATACGTTTTATGATGGGACAAAGGGCTTTGCATATTACATAAGATTTACGTATATCGCATATTAAATGATATCCCGCACATAATCTAACGATTCTCTATTTAATACTTTCAGTTTGACGAATTGTATATCTTTGTATCGCTTAAATATGTATATCTTGAAGTCTCGCGGATATACAAATTAGCTGTGACTATTAATAGCCTCGCCTCTTTCCACCTGTTTTATCCTTGCCGTTCGAATATTAATCACTTAATTTAAAGAATCTCTGAATTTTCCCGTGTCCGTTTTGTTATTAAATTTTTTAGAGCTCGTCAAGAGGCAGTAGCCGCTCGATTTGAAGCGACGAGCGTTCCTTTTCCGACCGAATGATTAAATTTCGCGAATATTCTTTTTAATTAAACTCTCGAACGCAAACATTTAATTACCGCGCTTGTTACGACGACGCTCTAGATGCTTTTCTTCTTCGATTCCTTCCATGCTTTCGACTATCTTCCACCTCAAATCCTGCGGAATATTCATTTCACTCGGACGGGTGTTTATTTTTAAGAATAATTATTACTTGAAACATTCATTTCGTCAATCTTGGCTTATTGAAATTTCAAATCAATATTGATACTTGTGTGCCTTTTCCATGACACCAAACTTCGTTTTAAAGAGCATGTTTCACATTATATCATGTTAGGCTAGAGTTATATGAAGGTTTTTTAGGGTAACAAAATCTGTTTGGATAATTAGTTTATGACGGCCTTATGTGAATCTTTGGTCCTCTTCAAACTTTACTTTTACGTGAGCGTTTACCGTTATTGTTTAGACCCCAAACTTTAACAATTGCAAAAGAAAGCATTGTTTAATAGTTTGATAGTTAATATATAATAAATAGGAAGCGTCAAAAATTAAATTACTTTAATCAAATGTAAAATATACTAAATATACACAGGTAAAAATTTGACGGAGTGAAATAAGGAGTCTCCGTTTTGGAAATATTTTGTTCCAAAAAGGAGTTACCATAGCTGAAAACAGAAAGTATTTCCTCGGTTTTATACAAAATCTCAACCAAAACGGAGAGATTTAATTTACTCCGCTTTCTAACACGATTTTCAAGGAAGAAATAATCTCCGTTTTCTCTCCGCATCTACACTACCGTATTTAAGTCCTAAATGCGAACAAATATCCCTAACATTGCATTATATTTTCTCCTTCACAGAGGTGATAATTTGTTTACTTAACAGATGTTTCTATTTCTAATACCTCATCGTCAAAAAGGGAAAGGATTTGTTCTCCAAATCGTAACTGCTTCCCTAAACATTTTAATTAATTATTTCCACGTGGACTTACTTGCATTAGCAACGGAGATAGATTTATCTGATACGATAGTAGTATTACATACATATGGGGGAAACACCATCCGTTATTCATTTTAATAACAGCAGTAAGAGTTAAACATTCTCCATTCGGAAACTTTTACATTTATTGCAAAATAGTAAAACTGCATAAGAGAGACAAATTGGTCCTTAACGGATTAGGTTGCCTCGGTTAAAGATGTGTTTTCTCCTATGGAAAGCAAAATTATCTCTGTATTCTATCCGTTTAGTAGCAAAACATTTAACTCCGAAATGGAGGCTCCTTGAACGGATGGTCGCGAGGGAACACCGGAAAAGAGTTAAAACGGTGTTAGATTCAACTCCGTATTTTTATCTGTGTACATTAAAGAAGAATGCCTTAATACACTGAAACGATAGAATATGCCACCAGGTGAGGGCTCATGGTTTATTACCATACTAGCAACAGTAATGAAAAGGGAATAACACTAGGAACGAACTAGAGTTTCTACCTATCAAGCGTCATCAGCGCTCCTCCGAGTGTATAAACTCACTTTCATCGTATAATCATCCACTGGATAAAAGGACTTCCGCTTGCGTGTCCCCTAGGAGCCACACGCTCATTTCTCACCAGCAAGCGACTGTAGCATAAAGCTGCCAATGCAGTGATTGATCTAACTCGGATAGTTCGTGGACTATCAGTCCTGCTAGATGAATCGTATAAATGACAGTTTATTATTTGTTATTACTAACTCTGACATGAGCAAGAGCGGATTTTCTCGAAACTGCTATTCCGAGTAGAGGTTAGGACATAATTACACAATGACTCTGAGTTATATTTGATACAATGAACTCACAGAGATGAAGAAAAGTTGCAGATAATCAAATTTGATCATTTACTATTATTGTTATTAAATCGTTATAGGAAGCGTCGACAGGAATCAACATGCGTTGTTCTCATACGTTTCCGTGAGACGGACGTGCATGTATGTGTTAATTAAAAAGTTTTTCACTATCAGGATAAAGCGAGCAACACTAAAACACCCCGATCTCATACATAATACACGTCCTGGCAGAGCCGACGGCGCTCGATGTTGTGGTAAAAGGCGCGAAGCCAATTTCATAAAGTAAACGTTCCTTTTGGCCCCGAGCCAATTCTCCGTTTTTGCTATCCGTTTTTACGTCGTTCAGATCGCTCACCCCTCTCTTTCTCTCTTTCGGTTTACGATCATAGATAAAACTTCGCCTCGCTTTGCTCCGGACGCGAGACAGAATGCAGATGACGCTAGGAGGTGCGACGTCGCGTCCGATATGAACGCGTTCGCGGGCGATTTACCCAAGCTACGCTACGTGTTAATTATCGTCGCAAAGATATCCTTTCCTGTCGACTTGGCCTCGGCGACATCTATACGATACTAACTGAACGTAAATTAACGGGGATATTTGCCGGATTTCGCGGATCAAACGAACATGCTAACTGTTTAATGGCTAACGACGGAATGACAAATTTATGGCGGACATTTTTTTTATTATTATCAATTCTTGCATCTTCAAATATATTTTGCAAAATTATTTATTCTTACTTATCTTATTCACACAATACTTTCATAATAATGATTTAATTTCTGAAATAATTGAGGTTTCTCTGAGTTTGATAGTTTGTTATTGGTTTTAGGTTTTAGTAACACCACTACCTGAATAATGAGGGATGTCAAAGATTTCAGCGGATATAATTATAACTATCATGTCGTCAGGCCGATGTACTTTACATTTTGGAATTGTGGAAGAAAAAATACATGTGTTTTTATAAATTCGAAGATTGATTTATTGGTTTTTAGTAAGGACAATACGTAAATCTTGAGGTATGTCGAAAATGTCGGCAAATATAATTATTACTGCCGTGTCGTCAAAACGATGCACTTTCTAACATTAGCGGAAATCAGCAAACTTAATTTAAAATTAAGAATTAATCAATTGCTGTTTTAGAATCTGGCAATTACAGCTAATTAATTGTTATGTCGATCTATCTAAATTATAGTGTTCGATTGCTATAAGGATTTCCAATCTAAAAGTTTTTGTTTTCCAATGAAACTTTCACTTGATTTTATTCACAACTACCTGATCGAAACTTTTACACGATTGTTATACTCAGTCTTGAAATATTCTACCGTGATTGGTTTCGATTTAATGTGGTGCTCTTGAGTATATAAAGGTATTCGTTTGAATTTAGACTTTTACACGATTCCTACTCATTCCTTCAAAGGAACTGAAATTTTGTAGTTCTACATCTCGCACTCTAGGAATGATCAGTTTTTATCATGGTAATCAAAAAAAAATATTTTACGTACCGTAAGTAGGTAGCTATATATTTTCCTTATTGTGCAATTTGCTAATATTATTAGCTTTATGGAACATAAATATCGAGAATCCCCTGTAAGTTCTAGTTAGCATCAGTGTGCACTACGCCGAAGGTAAATCCCAAGCTCGGCTAAAAATAGTAAAGTTAATGGACTCAACCAAGAACCTATAATTCGCAAAATTAATAATTATTAAAGATTTCTCGTATAATAACAATGTTTAAGGTGTTTCAAATAGTATTCAAAATTGAGCGTTTACCGAACAATATTCTATTATCATCGATTAAAATATAATGACGGGGTAAGCATTACGTAAACATGATCTTTCAACCGCGTATCTCTATGTCGTTTCTTTCGCTTTTAATTGCGACTAGCATTTGAACGACGACTTCAAAATTCCGACCGACGTTGGAAGCGCAAGCGAAGCGTACTACACGCCGACACATAAGCCTCTTGACAGGTCCGCAGACGGCGTTCACATCGAATCCAATATAAACACCGTCCGAACAACGCTAATGTGTTGATCTTATGTTGGCGATTGAAGTTGACAGCTTTACTTAAAATCTTAAATTACATTTGTTTTCGGGCAAACACGTTTAGGGCATCGGAGTCGGCGATGTCAAGACGAAACGGAACGTCTAACAATATTTACTTTGAATGTTCCACTGCGCACGGACACGTAAACGTAGTGCACACAACGTAATGGAAGAACGCATTCATACGCCGTCTGTGTCCACGAGCGTCTCAGAAGATTCCATATTATGTATATGTAAGAAAGATGTATGAGTATATTGTACTTATATTTTGACGCAAACTAGCTATTATATGAGTAACAAATCCTTTATTAAGACAAACGCAATAGCCGTATTTGTAGAAGCGGATATTTGCCCCATTAGTATCGATCGTGTTTGAATATCCGTTGAGCGTGAAAGAGAAGGAGAATTTGAAAAATTACTGCGGAACCTAGTAGATATATGTATATACAGACGTGTTGGAAACGGATTACACTGTCCGTGGATCCGAATAGATGTGTATTGCAATCTGTCAATTAAAGTCAGCGATTTACGGGAACGTGTAAAGATTATGGCATGAAATCGCCGCTATTTAAACGATTTCGTGGGATTTATTTGACACAATCGAGAGGTGAATTGTTCGTTCATAGATTTTCTCTATAATTCAAACAAATGTGTTTGCTGCAACGGTTTAAATACAATTAGGATTTTCATATTAATTTTTATAGTTTTGTTAGAGACAGAAATTGTTTGAATATTTTTTCCAAAAATCCATAAACACCGGTTTCAGAAGCTTAGTTCAAATAAGGGTGTTCTGATGGTAAACTATTTCTCACTTGTTATTTCGGAAACAGTTGCTATGTTTCGATATTTACGATGTAGATGAGAAAAAATGCGTAGAATGCATACAGCCTGTCACAAGCAATTGTGAATGGTGTTTCTTTTCGAGAAATGTCCGGAGAGTTAATAGTAGTAGTAGTAGTAGTAGTAGTATTTACTTCATTACAAGACGTAACATGTCACTAAAAAATGTATAAAACAGTAAAAACACATATATAATACATTGTATAAATAAAAAGTAAAGGCTACAAATATCACAGATGGGAACAGTCATGTGTTAGAAATTTACTAACATTATAAAAAGGTTCTTTAAGCAAAATAGCCTTTAGTTTCTTGTGAAACCTGTTTACGTTTAACTTTTTTAATTGATCGGGCAGTTTATTATACATTTTCACGCATCAGTAATTCACAGACTGCTGAGTTTGTGTGAGCCTATGGTGGGGAATGGCTAGTTCGTCTTTGTGTCTAGTTGAGTACGCGTGATAGTCAGAATTCTTCGCGAATTTTTGGTTGTTCTGGTGAACATAGTTAATGCAGTTTAATATATAAACATTCCCCACTGTCATTATCTTTTCTTCAACAAATACTTTTCCGCAACTTTCTTGAATCCGTAATCCGCACATTGTTCTTAATGCACGTTTTTGTAGAATTAAATTTTTTTCCAATCCTGCAGATGTATATCTGCTAGCTTTGCAGTTTCGTGGGTAACTAGGCGTTTGATCCGTCTGATTGTAAATATTACCGTGCTTAATTTTGAAGAAAGCGAAGATATATGTTCCGACCACTTTAAACCACCATCCATGGTTACTCCCAGGAACTTCACCACTTGATCTCCAATATTCGGCGAAATTAATCGTAATCACTGCACTATATTACGGTGTGAGAATCAATGGATTGCAAATCAATACAAAACCCGTAGATCGTGTTCACGAGGACGTAGAAGCTTCATCGTACGAAACTGGTTTGAGTGGGTAACAATTTCAAATCAATACTATTGCTCATAGGCACTGCTGTATACTTATTCGATACGCAATCGAAATTTCTAGTGCGAACGTTCCAGAATTTGAACGCTCCAGAACTAGGGCTCCGAAATATAAATATGCCCGTGAACGAGGACAGGAGAGTTGTATTAGAGAGTTCTGTCAATGTGGGAATAATAGTGGAAATAAATAGTGGTTAGAAATTGTGACTACAAATTAATATTTAGTAATAGTGAATTTGGTGCGTTAAATGTTTTGGTAGGGTCCTAATTATCTCTTTATTAGAATTTATATTAATGTTATTTTATTTTAGTTAGACTGTTGTTTAAAGTGTAAAAATAAATAATATGTCGCCTGTATGAGTTATTTGAATTCCGATAACTCATAATCTTGCAACCTGTTCCCATTATTCCATTTGACAGTTTCGATATGATGATGATAATAACAACAACAACAGCAAAACCTGGTAATATCTTGAGTGACCGCCGCGCTTTTTTGAGTGGCGTCCCGGGGATTACGTTATTAAAATTCGAAAAGCGATTTTCTCCCCTGCCATATTCTACTGCCGTTCGCTCGCGGCTCTCGGGAATAAATTTCCCGTATAAAATTCCATTTCCCGACCTCTTAGTGGACGGCGCGCCGGAACGCGCTCGCTCTGGATATGATTCGATTATGTCACGAGCCGGGGCCGGGTTTTATTTCGACCGACGACGAGGACGCCGACGTAAAAACAAAAGTGTAGCGCCGTCGCGTCGCAGACGTGATTTATTAAGCGCCGGACAGGTATAGGTAAGTTGGCGTTGCGGGCGTTTTTCGCTTTTCCGATATAAACTAACTGATCGATAATGAATGACAATTTAAAGATCGTTTTTAAAGATTGCCATGTCATGTACCCACCCTGGGAAATTATTTCCTTTTTCGATTGATATTTCTAAATTATTGAAATTATTCTATTTCTACCCAGTTCTCATCTATCATCAATTTCCCAAATAATCTTTTAAATGCTGTTTTAAGAAATTAATTCTCTTATGTCAACTTTTGGATGAAAATAAACATTTTAAGCTAAAATGAATAAATTTTATTTTAAGAGAATTGTTTTGTTCGTATTTTATAGCAAAATGATGTCGAGCCAAACTATTTTTCATTCAATATTAATGTTATATTGTTACAGCAAACTATACGGGCATACAATTTACTTTGCAAGAGGGTAACAATGTAATGTAATGGGAATAATGAGAAAAGAAAAAATAAGGCCTTTAAATTAACTGCAATTTTAGTTAGTTTAACTAAAGCAATTAATTATATTTTCTATTAAGCACTATTACTTTTAGTTTTCTGTAAAACAACATCAAAAGTTGGAAAGTGAAAATAAATACCTTTTCCTTACAAATTGGCCGCATCCATTTAGTTAACCAATTGGTTAAAATAATTTTTTGGATTAACCATTCAACAAAAATATGCATTTGCCTTCAATGAGGTTAGTGTTTTATTTCAAAATTAAAATATGCTGACTTACACTAAGATTAATTGAAAACTATAGTGTTTGTTGCACTAGCACCAATGGTCCAATCAATTATAGCATTGTGTATATGACGTTGAAATCTTCATCTACTATATCTACACTAATAAAGTAAGAATTTATCTTCTAGCAATTATATAAAATAAGCCGTGGAGGCATTAAAATTCGAGGAAACGTCAAAATCCCTGGCCCCCATTCAAAAGCGCAGAGATTTTCGTTTGTGTGTACGGAGGTGCGCGCATTCATACATAAATATTACACATCCACACATACACCCATCCGTGCACACGCCTTATTTTATAGAAGGCCCATAAATATTGACACGTCCTGGGAGGTAAATATGTACCTACCAAAGACGAACATCAATATCGCACTGAATTTTCTGTATCGAGGTATCGACGGGGGAAAACTTTCATGGGTAAACACTGAAATATGTATGAGAAAGAGAACGCCTACGTTACGCCGACGATTTCCAATCACATCCTTTCCCTGCTTCTCTTTCAGACTACTTCTAATATACACGCATGCAAATATTATAATATTCTCAAAAGAAAAAGGTGCCCGTGCATATCCCGTACGACAGAAACGGGAATATATCTTTTTCCTTATCGATTTTCGTCGTTGATTAAGAAATTGTGAGATAATCATTCTGTGTCTCGTATGGACGTCGTTAACGCCCATGTACGTATTTATAACTTCAAATATACACGAAAGGAGATAAAGGATACATGTAATCATTGATTTACATATCGATTTCGTGGCATCGCGTACCTGGTACGCATCTATCTCGGACGAACATAGGTACAAAGAAGATTGGAAAAGTTTTATTACATGAGAACGCGTTGCCGGTGGTAAATAATTTATTTTACGCTCCTTTTCGATCCTTTCCCCCACGATACAAGGTGACTACAAGCGCAAATGGCACGTACGCACACATTTCACCCGATAGAAATCTACTCGTTTCAAAACCTATCAGTATGTATACTGTTCCAGATGAACATAGACAGCCGGTGGCGTAGCTTGACAGGCTAAACCGGCGCGATGCTCGGTGCCCCGAAGGAATTAGGGGCCCCAGCCGTAGCAAAAAATCGGATATTTTGAAATAAGGAAATATAAGTACTCCAACGGACAAAAAACCACAGTAGCATCCACTGCATAAAATCTGTATGCTGTTATGTAATCTGATTACATTACAGCAAGGGCACTGACAGAGAGTGTCACTTCTTTTCTTGCTTTCCGCTGATTCTACTATCTTAGGTACTAGCTTTTTTAAAAGATATCAACAAAATAAGGAATCGATGTGAGGTATTTAAAATATTC
Source organism: Protaetia brevitarsis (assembly GCA_004143645.1). NCBI lineage: Eukaryota > Metazoa > Arthropoda > Insecta > Coleoptera > Scarabaeidae > Protaetia > Protaetia brevitarsis. The sequence continues at coordinate 39,364 of RXPK01003479.1, forward strand.
ATCAACACGGGTAGGACACGTATTGCAGTTACAATAACTTCTAACTTTATCAGTAAACGCTGTTAATTATTCTGGTTATAAGTAGATTTTTTTCGTTTGGTTTCTTTAGACTTTTGTCGAACCTATTATAGCAACTCTATTTCCGAGAAAATTTAAGCGATCATTAAAAATTAAGTAAGGTCTCTTCTTTTAGAATTTACGGAGGCACGGACGCACCCGATCTTTACCCCACTATTTATATTTCCTACTAAACCGGGAACATCTGAAACGTATTAGTTAACCGTGCTTTATGTCTTCAACACCTGCCATAATTTACATCGGCATCGAGAGAGCGTATATATGTATATAACCCGGCAACAACGACCTCCGCGCTGTCTTTATGCGCTTTAGTGTCTTGTTCTGTACAAACATACATCTTTTCTGTTTTAGAAAGGCAGGAACATGCGAACCACCTTTTTTTTTTTGTGAGTTGTCGGCAACATTTTTCTTGTGAGTTCGTGGGTGGGTGCGCGCCTGTGAATCTTACTCTTTATCTTTACCACCGATTAGAGGACGGATTAATTTATAGCGAGCGTCGTTCTTGTTTACATAAAAAATGAACAATCACAATATGCATTAATCCCACTAAACGTTAACTATAAGTATATCAACAATAAATTTTCACAGAGACTTGCCACAATATTACTAACCAGATATTCCTATTATTTATGTCACATTTGTGCGTTCTCTCAATAATAACATCCTCGTTTGTACGTCTAAACAAACTGTCCGTAAATTCTATAGTGTATGCGAAATTACTTAAGTAAATTAAGTTTGCGCTACGTTCGTATAATAAAATTAGGCACTAACCTAGTTTTCTTATGGCGTTCGTACACGTTAGCCGTACATGTTTTAGACAGCGTGCCGTGCAGTTAAGCATATTTCGTGGAATTGTTAAAACTCGATTACACATTTCGCGTATACGTAACATATATAGTCTCTGTATATCAGTAGACATTGTCCATTTGTAGTTTGTACGATCCTACTTGCCTGAGATTACATGAAAGCCGGTTATAATATGATGGAGACGGCAGTAAAATACACGAACTTAAAATTATATTGAAAACGAAGACTTGATTATTATTCACGGTAGATTATTGGCTTCATAATACGACTTCAAGCAGTCTATTTCATTCATTGCCTTCACGAGAATAAATGTTTAGCAATGTGTTTGTACAGTTTACTATTTATTCTATCAATAAGTTATTTGTCCAAAAATTACAATGTGATCTATTATAAGAGCTATGCAATGAACGAAGCTGCTTGCTCTTGCCTTTCACGAGAAGTATCCGCTCACGTCGTAGAAACAACCTTGAGCATTCGTTTCATTCATTCTCTGGCTTCGCACTGCAATATTTACTCATAGTTACACACAGTGGCGGCTGGTGCATACGTTTATCTCAACACTAGCACGGTTGTACCTAATACAGTATATGTGCCACTGTAAATTCTCAAGTTAAATATCTCGTAAACGGAATGAAATATTTGAATCACACATCTTTGCTCGTTTCTTAATTATTACCTATTTCTATTATTAGTATTAGTGGGAATTTTCGTGGGAATATCAAACCTTACAACATGGACCATTCTCGAATAAATTATAAACACACGATTCTAACAAGTTAACGGTAAACTCACATACATATATCTTATAACGCATTTATACGCTAGTTTCTCATTCGTAATTTTGGCTCTGGGTTCTCAAACATTACGAGCAATCAGTCAGAAACGGCAACGCGCGTAAATCAAATATTTTCCAAACGTCAGTTGGCAATATTTCTTTTCGCCGTCATCTCGCTAGAGCGCCTAGAGCTTTATTAATGTGTTACTAAGAAAGTTAACAGAATGTAATGTCGCCCCGTTCATAATTCAGCGTGTTATTTATGGCCGGCGAATCAATTAGGAGTGCTTAAGTTTCGACCGCTCATTCTTTCCCATCTCGAAACAAGGCTTCTGCGTCGGGCGAGTGAGTTTTTATAAATTCGTGTTTGAGAAATGACCGCCATTTGTTCTTTTGGTAGTAATTCCGTCGCTACGTTGATGCATCCTGCCCGGCATTATTATTCATAATAATTGAGATTTTAACTGAATTACAAAAACTTTCCCGCCACCGTATTTGAGCTGTATCTTCAGAAAATATTTATACGTACATGTACATACGTATAGAGATACGTAAATATTTATTCCTGTATTAATCGAATTGCGAAATCTTGGACGTTATTATGTTACGGAAATAAGCCGCCGAACTATCTACCGAAGTCGGTGCTATTGTCCCTAAAAGTGAAGCCGAGTTTCACTCGTGGGAAATCATAAAAGTGATGTTACACTTGCGAACGGGATTGCCGGTCTCGGCCACTACCACTACCGTGTATTACCTACACGCTAGCTACCGTTGTCCTTTCCGACCGGTGGCGATGGCCGCATAAACAACAAGCAAAGCGGCAGATTCTAATACTTTTTATATTTTAGATACTTTATCCGCATTGCTTGAAAAATGCAGGTGAAATTTACTGAAGTTCCATAAGATAGATAGATAGAAAAAGTTTTATACAACAATCTGACTTGTTCATATTTATATCGTGTACACTGTAATAGTTGTAAAGTAAAATATTATTTTACCCTGGGTATCGCTGGCTACTTTGAAATGTAAAATTACATGAGAATATGTGTAATTCAAACAGAAATATATAAAAATGTTTACTATTCGGTTATTTATGTCTAATAATATCTGGTGCAGAAAAACGGTTTTCGAAGCAATATACTTACAAATGATATGTACGTTAAAGTTCATACCATATAAACTTTGATTTATATCTCACAAATGATACAATGTTTGACAACTTACTTGTCTAATAAAACGCCAAAAATCTGCTACGCATTTTTTTAAATGTAAATTAAAGTTATAATCTATACAGTGAATAGTAAGGTACTGCAAACACCTAATAAAATTTGTTTTCAAATAAATAATTTTTTTTTGTAATAATGATAGCAACCCTAGTCGTAGATTCGGGAAAGGTGGGATCGAAATGATCATACCGACTATTATACCAATATTACCATGTATTTAAGGGTTGCTTATTTGTTACAGAAATATAAAAGATTTACATTACGTTATTAGCTGGTCAAAGCAAAATACAAGAGTTATACAATAATGGGAAGAGTGTACCTTAATTGCAGATAGCCGGTAGGTGAGGTGAAGCGTGTGGCTTCAGTGTTGAACACGTAACTTCTGTTCGAATAGTCGACGTCGTCTACCTCATGCGGAAGGAAGTCGGAAATACGTAATCACTAATGAGTCAAATGAATGTTAAAAATCCAAAACTAAATGCAATTAATGTGAAAACTAAATATTGATGAACAACAATATGTCGAATATTCTAATAAAATCAAATACTATAGAAGTTACTTTTGGATGAAAAAAAAATGCTATTAATCAAAATTACTGACAAAACGGAGTTCGTGTGAATGACGTTCACAACACTAGATGGCGGCACAAGGTTTAAAATTCAATTTAATTTAAAAAGAAGACCATAAGGTAAGAAAACTGATGTGCGCACTTGGCGGGCAACAACAGTTAATTTTAGGAAATTTGTTGTTTCTGATACGAAAGTGCATAGGCGTATATTTAAATTTATTTACTTATTAAGAGAAAAGGACAACTAAAAACTCCTATACAAGTCCAGTTTTGGTTTTTTATTTTCATTTATTGAGTTAAAATTATGACTTTGAAAAGTAGAAATAAATCACTACAAAAGCCTTATCGTAAAATCCTGTAACGGAGCTTAAAATTTTGGTCAAGTGCTTTTGAATTTTGCTATCCTCATTTTTCGGTATCATCTTCGCAATTCATTTAAATCGCTGCCAGAAGGAGGTTTTTTTTCTATTACATTGCAGTATTTTGTTGCTTCATCGATTAGAAACATTTGGACTGTTAAGATTAATCTTCAATTACCTACATCTGGTTAACAGCAGTCTTGAAGAAAACTTTAATTAGACAAAACCCTGTAAACCCTTTCCAGGCTCTTCGTATACTGAAAATCTGTAAAAACTATTGTAAAATCGTAAAGGCGATTGTATACATCGTTTTACCAGACTATCGCCTGTTTGATTGTTCGGTTGTACGAGTTGCACGTTTGGCTATGAGTGCGAAGTTCGGAGTTCGAATCTCACTCTGGACAATTACTATAATCGCTTTTTTCCGGGATCGTCTGCGGGGGCATGATAAGCTGAGGCTTACGCATTACCACCTCTTAAAAAAATTAATAGTTAAAACAATTGCCGCAGAGGGCAAGAACAAGAATTAATGGTTAACCGAAAGGATGTCCAATACATATCAGGAACACTATATAGCTGTTTTGTTATCTAAGAAACTAATATGAATTACATTCTTTTCGAATAGCCGTTTTTATATTGACTAAATACGTAATAGTTATCGGCAGAAAGGTTTAAATTATAATAACGTTAATTATAAAGACGATAACACGCCGTTCCACAACAATATAAATTTTTCGATTCATTCATTAATTTACAACTTTTATACGCTTTAATACGTACCACATAAAAATGATTGACTAGTTTAGTAAACGTCGGTTCCCCGTTCATTTTCCGCGTTTGCTTTATCTTTCGTTTTACGTTCTGCACTGCGACGGCTAGGAGACAGCTGCTCGAAACACTGTAGGTACTTTATTTCGCGGCTCATTTACCGCCTAACCTCGGCCATCATTCAAGTACACGCTGCCAACGCAGCTAACAGTCCTACCCAAGTCTTCCGTACACGTCGTACGCATATTTCACAATTATGTCGACCGTTTGCACGCCGCGCCGCTCGAAACAATCTGCACATTCACAAAAACACCAGAAATTTACTACGCAATTAAACTAAAGATTCAGAGTTTCTTATAATATAGAGAAGGTTTATTACATACGATTGTATATACTCGGTCACTAGGAAATCACATGATCGACCAGTACACAAACATTTACTCAAGTTAGGAATTTACTAGTACAGGTATCATCACACAACAACAAAACAAACAAGACAAAAGCAGAGGTAAACAACATCTCTCCTACAACCGCATCCAGTTCCGCAACAGTCACTGTCACGTCTCCGGGAAATAGAATTTAATCCGGAGCTTAACGGTAATTCCTCTAGGCCGCCGCGAGTGCAGCATCGTCGACGACGGCAAGCTGGCATGCAGTTGTCTTCCGCGAAGAAGGCGAGAGACCTGATTAACTAACTGTCGGCGCCCGATAACGGTTACGGAAATTGTTGGAAACTCGCCACTCGGACGAAGAAGGAGAGCTGCTAAATTCTGCCGGCGCCATTCGATTGCCGAGTCATCTGCAATGGCGTTGTCTAATAGTGGGTACCTTGTTAACGCGCCCGCAGTTATTTAATTGAAATTCGAGACGGCAATTCCGATCTCTTGCTCATTAGGACGAGGAATGGAGCCGGCTATAGAATATTCATTCTCCGCCAACGGTTACTTTATACTACAAAATAACACGTTCTGCATTTTGACATAAGTTAATAATAATATTTGTTTCAAAAAAAAGCGCTTATCAGTTTTAGAGAAATCTGTAACTCACCGCACCCCAACAAAATAAAGATTGGACTAAAACATTAAAACTAACATAATAATATTACATTTGCTAAGAGAAAACAAGCACTAAAAAAACAACTTTACAAAATGTATCTAATGGATAACAAATGTGATGTGTGGAAAGAACTTTTAAATTTTAATATTTCTACATAATATCATTTTATTAGTCAATGAAAGCCCTGTATAAGCAACTGAATACTTTTTTTTCAAACTGTCATTATGGGGTATACATTATTTTCAAAAATATAAGTTTATTTTTATACTTATGCACAAAAATGCCTATTTGAAGCAGATGCTCAATGATCAAGAACCGAAACTTAATATAGATGGTTTTGCACAATGTCTGGGGCATTACAAGAAGGGTTCTTTTCTGAAAAGGAAATATTTTTTGAATAGCTCTATAGAAACCTTATACAATGATTAAGCTATCGTTTAATGGTGAATCAATTTTATTTGAATAAATTAGTTTTGGGTTTGTATACTGATTATATTCTTTAGGTGCGAAGTGCAAAAATGGATCTAGTTATGGCGGTAATTATATGATCAGTGTGTTGTTTCCACTTCAGACCATTAGTTAGAAATTACAATACCTAACGCTTTCGTATTAGTTTTTCTTTTCCCTATATTTGCATCTGAAACTTCCAGTCAGCTTCAATTATTACTTTTTTTTTAATTTTAAGAATTAAATTAATATTGATTTAAGAAATTAATTTATTGCTTTGTGAAATATTTTATAAAATACCGTCGAAAATAAAATAAATAATGAAAATATTAAATATATAAATTTAATAAAAGATAAATTTCATAAAGTAAAAGATTTTTTTTTTAAATAAGTATAAATTTAATTTTCAAATTTAAAAAAACTAAAAAAAAAATAATTATTAACTTCTTAGTAATAAATCGTATATTCAGAATGTTCATTCAGTTTCCACCTTGTTATTGAATTGAAAAGCCAATATGAACATTGACGAACTGTCAAACTACACAAATACACAAAATACCTGACGTGTTTTATTCCTTCAACATAATCCACTAAAATCAAGAATTTTCAAATAAATATATTACAATATGGATATGAGAATATACAACATATAACATGTATAGATAATTCTAGATAATCTGGAGTGTTTGAGAGACAGGAGAGGGACTGAGTGAAATTAAACATAATTATATAAGCTATCTCTCTCCAGTGTTGGGAAAGAAAACAATTATTTATCAAATTGGCGATGATGTAAAAAATATGACATTAAAAAACTAGTTTGTTTTAGTACGAGTACAAGTTTGTACGATTCAATGTATTAATATTACAGCAGTCATTGTAACACGGTTTTTTATACTATTTTTTCTATTTCGCATTAATTTACTTTTATTTGTTATTTGAAACGAGATTTCTGATCCATGCAGCGGTTTTCCATGTTTCCACGTTTTTGATATAATTCTTGTGTCACACGGAATTCCATGCAAAAGTATATATAAAAATGTCAAATGTGAAATGTCAATGTAACAAAGTGGAAGTTAAACAGTGTCAGATGTTTATTCGGCAAAGCTGTTACACAAAATGCCCATTATATGTGCGAAATAGAAAAAAAATAACTATTTAAAAAAAGAATCAAATCAAATATTTGTTTAAAATATAGTTTTACCCAAAGAAAAAAAAAAAATATGCAACCCCCATATAACGATGGGCGATCCTCACTCCTGACGGCTCATTTGTGGCAACACCTACAAGGCGTATGTATATGCATATACCATCAACAACAAGAAATATTTTCTGCAACGACAATATCTAGATATGTTCGAAAATTAAGTACCCATTCCAAATAGAAATAAATGGCTAAAACAAAAATTTGTGATACTACGATACAATAAAATATAATAATAAATAAAATCTAATACGTACAAAATAATTGATAATTCTAACAAACACTATGAAGAAAGATCTACCGCCTACCGCGTTCAGAAAAATATTCCGACAAATACTCATATCAGAGGAAATTGTTGATTGCGGATAGTTTCTCAGTGATTTATCGCGAGCCATATCATAAAGCATTTTTATTTCGTTTTTGCGTCCATCCAGGAAGCAGGTTCCTCTTTGAGTTGGGGCACAATAGCGACAGGAAAACATATTCCTTCCATATCGTACATACGACATACGTATATTACCCGCGCCGCGCCGTTACTTTGTGACAAAACAACGGCAAAGGCAAGGACGGAGGCGTACATACATACCATCGCAGTAGTGAATTTTAACGAAACTGGATAGCGCATAGCGGGGTAAACGATAGCCTTGTAGAACGTCGTCTATTTGTAATTTTTTTTAATACACCGACGTCGTTCGTCCCTTTTATCATCAACTCCTACATATTCTAAAAATTCGCGAAACGTTGGTGGTTTTTATATCGACATGAACGGCAAAGGTCGAAGGACGACAGGTCGTCTCGTGTGAACTTTGTTCATTCGGAATGGGAAAGTGGGCGAAAACGTGGGCTGAACGATCCACTAGCAAAAAATATTTTCTTTAAAACGAAATTTCTTTTTTTGTTTCAGCTCACTGTCAGGAAGAAGCTGGATGAAACGGTTAGATATAATGTGAATCAGGTTTGAGTATTGCATATTATGTTGTCAATTCATTATTTCTATATATGTTGTATGTAGTACGTAGGTATAAATCTAGTATTCTTTTTACCTTTTGAGATATGTATACATTATTTCTTTGTTCTATTAAATCTTTCACTGAACTAGTTAAATAATGATTTGAATTATGTTGTTACTTTATATGCACTGAGTCAATTTCATTTTCTACAGCAGAATTGGGTTTTCTGAAAAAGCGTTTTACTCGAAGGAAATATGTATAAGCAATCTTCGGCGCAACTAAACTAAACTTAAAATTTCTTTCTAATTTACTTAATAACACTGTTGAGTCACCATCTCCACTTACTGAAATTAATTTCAATATTCTCAAACTATTCGCTGTATATATTAACACATTTTACTACCTTACACCCAAACTATTTTTTTATTTTTTAAATCTCTTGTATGTCGTACGCATCAGATATATATCTCTCCTCCTAATACATTGATATAAACTTTTATTTATTAAAATCTGTTAGTAACAGTATTAGCAGTGTTACTTATCTTTAGTGAATTTTAAGTAAAATTTAATCCATTTTACCATTCAGGCACGGCTGTAATTTGGTATTGGCTTAATTGTCCTATAGTTAGATATTTAAGGAAATGCGGAGGCTGCTTCTTTAGCACTTAAAAGGATAATAATAATTTGTGGCTATCAGTAATAAGGCCTGAGACTTCTTCCTCGATCCTCTCAGAGTAAGATTTTTTGCCATGGTTTTCCCTTACTCCGTGGCCATTGATTTTATCTAAGTATATTATATATATAATCAATATGTAGGAACATTTCAATTGTTATGGAATCCATGTAGTACTTAGAATAGGTAGCCTCGGGTGGTACCTTTGAGGTGGAGCACGGGGTTGGGATGATTTGTAATAATTTAGTTTTCATAAATAGAGTGTAGTTAGATATTCATTTGTTGAGATATAATAGTATTGAGAACAAAGCTTACAGGCTTACCGTATCATTTATGTCAATCGATCGGTTCATAATTCAACTTCAAGCAATTTATTTCCTTCATTGCATGAATAAACGAGAATAAACATGAGCAACGTGTTTCTATGCAAACAATTTACAATTCATATTATCAATAAGTTATTTGTTTAAAAATTATAATGTAACCTAGTATAAAATCTCCTGCCTCTCACGAAATGAAATCTCATACGCGTTGTGAAAGCAATCTTGAGCAACTCGCTTCATTCATTTTCTGTCTTTGCACTGGAATATTCACTCACAGCTGCACAGGCGAATGATTCCAACACTAAAACCCCATGAATTATGTAAGCTTTAGTTTCTACACTTCGCTTAAAAATATTAAGTCAATTTTCGAATGTTTTTATATATCCGAACGTAGCTTTAATTCTTTTGGAATACCTTGCGATTTTAAGTTCAATTTATTCATACGAACTGAGTGATCTTAGGCGAAAACAATTCGTAAATTATTCTTGTCACGCAAAATACTTTGGTCTGCCACCTTTAGCACGTGTGCTATAGCTTCATCATGTTTATATCAAAAAAAGAGGACGTTATATATGCTAAAACTAGTATTGTGAACCTTTATTGTATATATTTGCGCATGTAGAGGCAACTAATATCTGGAAGAAAAGATGAACACGACAATTTCATAAAAGATTTAATAAAAAATAATTATATTTGACTCTAAAACTAATGTATCTACCTATATATATTACAGATCCAAATTTTGTATTCTTAAAAGCTATTACCGATCCGTTCGAACACTCAATCGCTTACGCTTAAATTAACACCTTAAATACAGTCCTAATACAAAGGTGAGGTGATGACGACATGCAGAGTATTAGGATAACGACAGCAACAACAACAACAGCAACAGTAACTGTGTATAAAGGTGATTTTGTAACGAATACCGTGCCGGCTTTGTTCTGAAACAAAGTCGTTTGTTCCTGTGCCTCCTCGCTGTTTGTGCTGTTTAATTAAAACGTACCGACGCGATTGTGTACTGCGGCGACCTGTCTGTGTACGAACCGCACCCGCACGTAGAATCCGCGCCGATGCCGATGACGATGCCGCCTAGGCGAGACGAATCGTCTTTTGAAGTGTTGAGACCTGTGAACTTGTGAACGGGCGTGTTGTTCGCGCCATTAATTGCTCGACGTATAAAGCGTTGCTTGCGATGTTGCGGTTCCCTTTTGATTTTGTAATGCATATAAAATTCGTGTATTCGGTAAATTCAGTCACTTCTTTTATAAATTTAAACCGTTGATAAGCGTTAATTTTATCGACAAAATCGCTTCCAAATTAGATTAAATATATTTTTAAAGAAAAGTAACGATATATACATATTTATGTGTTATTGTTCGAGGTTTTTTTTTTTAAAGTTCACTCATAAAGTTGTGAACTTGTAAAGTCTTTTTTTTTTATGCTCAGCAACTGTTTAGCTAAATTGTAGTTAATTTTAAAAGAGTAGGTACTAAATGTCTCCGTGCTAATCCAGTCTTGGTTTTTCAGTTATACTTACTGAGTTGAAGTTATGGTTAGAAAAATGAAAATGAAAAAGTTTAAGAAATCTTGAAATCCAGCTTAAAAAATTGTTTGGGATGTAACAGTACCATTGCAACCTTTATTTATCCATATCATCTTCGCATTTCATTGAAACTGTTATCGATAAGAAGTCATTGATGATATTCGTTCTAATATTATTTTGGTTTTTCAATTAGAAATTGAAATTGATCGTTAGTTAACCATTATTGAAATTAAAATAAATGTGACAGATATCCTTTCATTCCTGGATATGTAGTAAAGTTACTTCATTATTCTATCCCTTTAATAATTACATATCATAACATGTTGTGTCGATCGTATGGGTAAATATGTATATGGACGTACGACGAAAATTACGCTACTATATTATTTTTAACGAGATTGTCTGGAGCCGTTGATGGAGTAGAAGCAACGACAATAACAAGAATGAACGTGCCAACTATGTTAGGATTCTGCTTGCCGTATTTAGCTAGCAGGTATACATACATACATAAACGACATACACTATAGGTATAGTGAATGCATAGAACGTGTACACACGTCTGGACTCTAGCATAGTTTCGCAGATTCGCGCAATGTACCAAGTGAATTGATGCGTCAACATCCATTTGTTCCGATTTAGCCGCATTGTGACGTAAATTATTCGTAGTTACGCCGTAATTTCGTACAATACCGGCGCACCCGCCATATCTGCACGTAGATGCGCCTGTGTATCTGTGTTTGTTTGTTGCCCTTTGTGCGACATCTATGTGCGACACGTATAGTTTATTCGGGATCGATGAACAATGGCAAAGCTCTTGCGAAAGAGAACTAATATCGGCGCTTTCTATTTCATTACCGTGATCTTCCTTTCGATGTAACGTGCCAAATTAAGCTATTTGGGTTTTCATACCTGTGTATTCCTGAACAGTTTTATAATCGTTTGAAGTAATGCTATACATACTCGACTATATTAAATCTTTGGTGTTTCAATAATAAAAAAAAATACTATCAGCTGAGATTAATAATGATATCCGTGAATTAGTTATTTTTATGTTTATTACCTTATATAGAAAATTTATTTGTCATGCACACTTTATGCCGCTTGGATAAATACATATCTATCTGATTAAATATTTTTTTTAATGTGTACTAGTATTGAATTAATGCCGTTGTTAATTGCTAAACAGACTAATTTACAATTATTTCCACCTCTATTTCTACTTTCTGCGGGCGAACCAGCGTTTAATTTTCACTTAATTAAACTCCACGTTCGGCAATCTGTTTTGTTAAAACTGCATCACCGCATGCAAAATTTTATTACCATTCATTAATTATTGAGCTGCATTCGCTGCGCTGGTGCGATAAGCACACGTGCATCAATTTGCATGCATAGGTTGTATTTTTTTTTCTTTCGCGGGCGTTTCCAATACTGAATATGTAATGCGTTTAAAATGTATTTAAATTATTGTTTGATCATTTTCATGGGGGAAATATTTCTATATTTTGTAATATTACTACTATTACATGTATTACATTTAAATGTTATGTAATTTGAAAAAAAATGCCAATATGTTTAACAGTAAATATACATACATATTTCTATTAATGTAGTATTGATGAACTTGTTTTTAAATAGTCACTTCATGGAACTGACACGATAGGTAGGTACCTTCATTTACCTTGCTTTTAGTTACTGACGCTTAGTGAACTTGTTCTGGCTTTCAATATTACAAGCTGCTATATCTAGTGTCTACTTACAATTTCCCAATATTTGTTTTATTATAATTAATGCATAATCGCAGTCTAATAATAAATTATTTCTTACTATCAATCCAGTAACATGTGTAGGTACTTGATATTAGTGTTGAGATTGCAGTGGAAACTATACACACAGTAAATAATAAAGCGAGCTCTCCACAACCATTAATCGTAATATTGTTATTTTCAATCACAAATTTGTTACAAATATACAAAATAGAAAATTATGTGTTATTGTTATGTTTATATCTGTATGCATTTATCGAATAGGCATTTATAATATATTAGTGATATCTATGTTTATGAAATATATAAGTTAGCTTGATATGGATTACTACAGGCAAATTTGAATTTCTGAGGATTTCATCATTCGAATGTTAGTTGGAATGTTTTGTGTAATGAGGATAAGTTGTGCATTCAAGGGAAAACTCTCAATTTTATTTAACCCATTAAATTAATTGAGTTTGATTCTAATTCTAAAACTTAATTAATAAAATATTGGTGGATGTAATTGTTTGTCATAGTAGGCACCTGAACCCATTATTATATTTGAGATGTAAAATAACCCTTATTATTATTATTATTATTTTTTGATATTGAGCTACAATTTATAAATAAAAAGCACTTTTGTTGGTTATAGGTATGGTTTTTCATTTAGTTTCTGTTTGGTTATTATTGTTATGCCTTCTGAAACAAATTGTATTTATATGATAGATATTTAATTGAGAAAGAGTCACCAAAATTATTTATTGTTATTAATAATAAAAAACAACATTGGATACAGCTTCCTTGATTGCGATTTATTGTCAAATAAATGCAGGGAATCCGTCCTGATTTTGCTGTGTATAGAAGCGGATTGCAGATGCTCTCACATTAGATTAAGATAAGGGAAATGATTGTGGGATACAGTAAAACAATTTAAATTTATATTCAAAGCATTGCAAAGTAAGAGTGTAGTATATAGAGATACGAAAATTTTAACAAGTAATAGCGTAATAGATATATCCATAAAAAAAAAAAAATACAGCCATTTGTATTAAGAAGGAATGGCAAGATATTTTTTTCCTTTAAATTAGATTATCTTGAAAAGGCTTCTGAACGGTTTCGACCTTCTGCAATACTACTGTTACCTACAGGCAATTATATATTTAATTTTCCGCTGTATTTAACGTGAAATACGAACAGTCATCGGAGCGCGATCAGCTCCTCTATTTAATATTACAAACGGGGCTTCATTTACCGGATGGGATATTTTAAATCTAGCAGAAACGCGCGCAACTCTATATTTCTCGCGGCGGCACTGCACTACGTGTGTGCAACTACTACAACTGCCACCATCACCTCACACACACACACACACACAATATATGTATGAACGTACACATATTCATAAATCATAATGAGATAGAATTACACATCGCTCGATAAGCTCCGGGCGTTCAGCGGCATGTTTGGACCATTTATCACGGCAGGCGAATACGAGGAACTCTCTCGCGCACACCTACACATACATACATACGTATATTACATATGCACATCGATTCACATACACTATACCTATATTTTCCCCGTACGAGATAGACAAAGACGGCTGCTGCAAGAGAAATGGAGACATGCCGCCTGTAATGCGGTGATCATGATAAATCTGCTGCAAGTTTACTTCATTCTTGCTTATCTAGAGTCCTCTTTGGCAGTTTGTTAACAGTAATTGAATGATGAAGGATTTTCGTATTTATTTAGTAACATCACTTGGCCAAATAAGCTTTTTATTAAATATTTTTAAAGATTACAGCAATTTATTCAGATTACGTACCTACATATTTCGAAGAAGCGTGGGTAATAGTAACCGTAAGCTGTTACGGAAGTTTTTATCTTAGTTTTGCCCTTATCATTTTACGGATGACATTCCGTTCTCATAGTAACTAAATACTCGTTGCCGATTTCAGGCACGTTGTTAGCCAGAAATGTCTGTGGTGACTTCATACCGGGTTAGGTAAAGCATGGAATCAAGTCCGATCTTTAAAGTGCGGAAACGATTGTATCCACGAAACTTTAGAGATAAGTGTAACAACGCATCATACATCTGAGTTCGATTTTGTTGTTGTTACTGCACTTCCGGTTCAACCAAAAGCACCTCCAACTTTTTTTTTTAGTTAAAAGAAGTAAGAAACATGTGTACATTTTACAAATTGGCCCATGCTGGTTCTAGCAGCAATATCTGTAAAAAATGAAGAGATTCAACACTACGCATATACCAAACAATGCATTTTATTTATTGTAAATTATTGACAAAGTGAGAATGATTCTATAAACTAAAATATTTTTCTGAAAATATGCAAACATTTTAAAAAAATCCTGAAATGACTTCTGAAACTTCTCTACGAATTAAAATTATTCATTGGTTATTTTTTGTCTCAACTAGTATAAAAGTAGTTAGGTCATCTAATGTAATGATGTGATCCAAGAAAACGTTAAAAGTAAAAAACGAATAGACTAAGGTCTAGACGAAGTGTCCAATCCATAAATTTGGAAAAATAGCATCCAAGAAAGATCGCTTTCCTGAAGCTACAAATTTTGAAGTAATTCCCTATGGTGCTGAAGTGCAGTAACAATTTGGTAATTCAATAGAGCCAAATATTTTTGCCCATTCAAGTATTCCTCCATAAAAAAAAATACCCCAAAAGCTTGTTTTCTACAATTTTCATCCAAATATTAACATTTTGAAGATGTTGAGCATGGATTTCATGAATCCAGTGAGGATCCACATTCGGCTAGCACCATCAATCATGTCGATTAACTGTTCCATTTATATGAAAAGTCGCTTCGTCAAAAAATATCACATTATTTGCAAAACGTTTGTCTGCACTACAAATTTCGATTATTCTTTTGCAAAATTCCAGTCGTAGAAATATAATTTCAAGTTGTTTATGTTTGTCTCAATGCTTTTCACTCTAATGTGTAAAAACTAAACAATGTTTTTTTTGCGTTTTTTTTTTTTTTACAGATAATGGAACTAAATATGATCGGAAAAAAAACAACAAAAAAATCAAAATCAGACGCATTCGTTGTTACACTTATATGTTCAACAATATTAATGTTTCTGTTTTAAGTTTATTTACCTGGTTTCATATTTTACCATATAACCCTCTAAAATTACTTAATTTCGATTGCTTTCCGATATACTTTCATGAAGTTGTCTTCTTTATAGTTTTAATTATAGTAACAAAAATAATATAAAATTGAAATGAGGAGATTTTATTTTGCTTTAACCGAAACGTATGTACGTTGCATCAGTCATCAATCTGCGAGAAGTGCAGTCAGGATGCGTGTAAAATTTTCAACGCCCGCTTCCCTTAACAGTACTAATGAACCGGCTCATCAAGACGGATTCCGTAACGAATCGAAAATGGGAGCCCCACGCACGCACGACACCATCAACAAACACCGACGCGAGCATGTTGAACATACGAACATACGCACTCACACGGGAAAAGGAGCACGTCTTCGTTCGGTTAACAGAGTATAGCGTCGTCCCACGACCGAATAACTAACCGGTTACTATTTTGAAAGGTACGGCGTGACGACGTCTCCGAGACCGATGGCGCTAAATCATTTATTACCAGTGGTACACGTGTTCGCTTCCCTCTTCAACATCTCACCGGCCGCCTTACTTACACATAAGTATGTAAATATATAGGTATAGGTACTACATGCTTCCATCTTTGAAGCTACATAGGTGGAAGTTATTTTCCGGCACGCCGAAGACACCGTGACTAATTATCCTCTTTGACCTCGGACACCTCATCAATTAAGACGGACCAAAATAGAGATGCCAAGTCGCCGACCTTGATCGATAAGCCGACTGGATCATAACGGCAACCACGGTATTAATCAATAGCGTGGAATGCGTGCCGGCGTAGAAGGTATCCGACGGGCGATATTTCGGGAATGACAGAGCGTCAGATAAAACACCCGATCGTAGTCAAAACAACGCCCGTTTGAACATTTCAACGTGCACACGTATTGTATTTCGTTCTAAAAGATGGCATAAGGGGAATACGAAGCGGCTACATGCATACATTGGACACTCCATATTTGCATTTTACGTAATTCTCCGAATCCATGCAAAAGCCCACAATTTGTTAGTCTTTGTTTACAGAAATTTTTAATTCAGATTTTTTTTTAATCTCTCCTTTTGTGAATTATAACTATAAAATGGGAAATGTATAATGCCGGAAAATTTACAAAAGCTGATAAAATAGAAATGGCAAAATAGCTGCTAAATCATTATCACTGGATTCGTGATACCTGTACTCAACAACCTCAAAATTTTATTGTTTTGATGAAAATTATAAAATGTAAAAAATAGGGCCTCAGAATAATTATTTATAGAGAAAAACTTGAATGGAAAAAATATTTGTATCTATTGAATTATTTCTGTGTTTTCATACAATGGTAAGTTATTTCGATTGTTTTTTGCATCAACATATAGTTCCAACTATACTACAACAAGTTAGGAATTTTTCGAATGTTATTATCCCAAATCCATGGATTGGAGGTAGAAGATTCATAGGGCGCACCATACTTTATACAGACCTTAGTCCATTAGGTTTTGCGTTTGACGTTTTCCCGGATCACATCTTTACATTAGATGACCAACTATTTATAGGAGTTGAGACAAAATTGGCAATCGATATGATTTAATTCGTAAAGAAGTTTTAGAAAGGATATCTCAAAAATTTCCCAAAAGGTTTGCATGTTGTAAGAAGGGTAGAAGTAACTCAACATTCTTACAGAACTGTTTTTGTTACTCTTTAAGCTGAGAATTTCGAGCGAAATTAATGTACAGCCCGAAGCGGTAATAAAATGAAAACAAATTCAGAAGCAGGTAAGCAGGCATCACTTACGTAAACACGTAGGTGGGCGGAGCTTAATTAGTTCACGGCAACTTTGACTGATACAACAACTTAATAACATCCGCATTAGATGGGAGGTTAACATTTTGGCATATCTCTAATGTGAATTCCTAACGAATGCTTTAATATGTGTATCGTACAGATGGTATACGTCACTTCCATTATGCCTGCGAAACGGCGCGTTGCGTCAACTGCAGCCGCTTTTCTCCCGGAAAGTTTTGTAGATGCTAAAACGTATCTATGTATATGTGAGTATATGGAGTAGATCTAGATGTATGTACGTTGGTATAAAATAGGAACCGAGGCTGGCGATTCGCAGTTTCCGTCTACGAAGAAAGGTTCTTAAGCCGAGATTTCTAAAATAAGAATCTTTCAAGTATACATAGACTTATACGCGTTTGTAGTCTGTACATGATTATTTCAGATATATACCTATGAATAAATCATTTCGTGCAGGTACTATATTTGAATGCATCTACGAGACGAAGGTAGATATTCATATTTGCAGTAATCTTACGTTCGTAACTTGTAAAATTGAGATTCATACTTTAATCGGGCTAAATCTTACGTCGCCTTAGAGTTTCGGATTAAAATTGTGACGACGAGCGATCCTCTCCAGCTACCGCTACGCTTAACGGGAAATGTACTTAATTAAAATTAACATAGAACATACTTGGGTCTCAACCGTTCCTTTCATACCGTACGTATAATAGTTTAAGTCTACCACACTATAACTAGTATGTCGGCAAACTGCTACACGTTAGTAGTTTTATTAGGATAAAGATTGTAATACCACGATGTAGGTAAATACGAATGCGTTCTAGACTACACGAGTTGAAACGACTTACATTATAAACCTTATCCAGCCTCCACTCGTATTCTAGCGAGTATATACATATGTATATACAAATTAAGAACGATTTGTATTCATATTCGGTTTCATAAGATGTAACGGTTGAGTTTTATGCAACATATGCATATACAATGATATGATCAATGTTTGACGTCAGCAGTAGCAAATTTAGGTTGGCACCACTGTCAAGTTGGCTCATTTAAATTAATATCAATGCGTGGAGCAAACAAAAAAAATATTAATCAATTTACATTGTTATGGTAATAAGAAACATAATTGAAGATACGAGTGGATGAAGGTGCTATGTCGCATTTTAAAAACTGTTTTTTTTTGCATGAATCAAGGTGTTTTGTACCCATCTTTCACATAGCACCATCGAAAATTCCAGAAATTCAAGAACACTCGAGTCTTGTGAATGTATGTTACACTATTTTTCAGAAAAAGTACATAAAAAACTTAATTTCTGAAAAAAGTATGATTTTGTAACATTACACCTTCATCCACTCGTGTCTTCAATTGTAATATTATTCATATTAAAATTGGTAGTACAATACAGCTATTGCAGTCCAGTTTATTGGATATTGGATACTTGAAATGTAGTGGGTATAGGATAAATTTCAACACTAACGTAATCACATAAATGAAACCAAATTTCATCAAAATGAATAAATAATAAACAGCTTATTGCAATTTGTCATTTTCATATTAATAAAAAGTCACAAAAGAAAGAGAGAAAATAACAAGAATAATAAAATTAAAAACATATTACTTTGGCTTAATTAAAAGATGCACTTGTTTGAGAGTGAAAAAGATTTTGGCACATACAGCGTCTTCTGAATATTCATTAAGATCCGCAATGATGTACCAAATAGCTGTTGGTTTATGTTTTCATGGATAATTTGCATCTTCTGAAATAAGTCTATTATTAGTAACCGGATTTTCTATACACGTCTATTTCTAGTTTAGTTTTATTTCTTATTACAAACATCGAGGAAAAAATCCTGCTCTTTGTTTCCTCATTATGAGTAAATTTAATACAGGAAAATCTTACATTTAGTTTTACAAATAAATCACTGATTGTGGATATACCCCTATCAAAAAAAAAAAAACGTGTTCAAAGTATATGATCAAAACTTACGGGAAATTTTTCAAAATATTTTTGGGATCAGTTTTAAATCTATCCATAAATATATTATATAAAAAAAATTTAACACATGTAAGTTAATATATTACGTTTACTTTATCCCTTTTGGCGTTAATTAGAGATCCCGTTTAATTCTCAGTACCTGTATAGTCGACAAAGTGGCGGTGAGTTAATCAACGATCCGCTCGCAGCCAGGAAGGATTATTTTCGAACGTAATTAGTCGCGGCCCGTCGCGACGTCACGCGCAGCAGACGGGGCTTTCACCGCGTGACATCTTCATCGCGAATGCTTTGGCTCTTTCCTATTTTCTTATTAGGATAGGGCTGCGTGCGGCGCGGCGCGGCGCGGCACAGGCCGTCATTAATTCAACGTGTCCCGGTTGATCTTTGATGTTGAGCGCCAGATGTTCCGACCGCCATAACTCGAACGCCATAAAATTTCCAAACCATATCCCGATTTTTTGGTATGAATGAGTACAGTCAGTTAGCCGTGTGCAATTCGCTGATGGAACAATATGTTTAGTAATATATACTACATGGGTAAACATTTTCGTTACATTATGCGATCATATTCCACATAATAACATTGTCCATTAGGTGAACGAAGGAAGTGTAGTTCAGGTTACGCAAATTCGGCATGGAAATCATACCTACTGCTATCGCTATCGTATTGCAAAATTGACGCACACCCTTTTATGATAAATTTGCGATGGAGTTCGTTCCGGCTTACTAGCGTCACATTCGGAACGGAATTCGATACCGGAACATAAGGTTCGGAGAATATAAAACACAACAACGTATACATAGGCCGCCCATCATAAATATTTATGTACCTAATACGTTGTTGTGTGTAGGTATCGCTAAAAATTCCCAGCGCGTCGCAAAAATTAATTCCGAACGAAATTAACCGATAAATCTTCGCCGGTCCGCAGGGGCATTCCCGCTTTCCACCACCGTCCCGTATCGTTCCGTTGCTGACTGCGTTATTTCGTCCGCCGTGGAGGAGGCCATTTGCCGCCACTCTCAATTTAAACCGGTCGCTGGATTCGCGGGCGGGACGACCCGGCAAAATGGCCGGAAAAAACCTACCGAAATTAACTGACGAGTTCTCGGGGACGTAGACACTTTTTGCACGTTTTATGGGTCGCTATATCTCGGTGTAATCATTAGACTTCCGCCAGTGATCCATCTCATTAAACAGGGCGTATATACCTCTATTACTCTGATCATACTACAAGCAACGATATCTGTAAATTACTACTAATAAAAGACTTCAATCAATAAAAATCTTTGAAATGACAAGTTTTGATGGCACACAGCGGACAGAGTATAGTTTCATACATTGGGCACAATTTTTTGTTGCAGAATTAAATTAAAAAACTGTCGATGCGCCTACGAACTTTCTAGCTAATGTAGTTCAGTTTTAGTTGTTGACTTGACTTTGCTACAATCTGCAACCTTGAAACATATTACAGTAATTAATAATGGGCTTGAAAAACCCTTTTAAACTCATTATTATTTACTGCTTTACAAGCTCTTATCACGTGAATTTTTGAACATAATTGCCTTCAATCAACGGATTAATGTCGTAATTGGTTCTTTTAAAAATTGGTTCAGGGTGTATTAATAATTAACAATATATCTATTGTTTTTATGGATTATACGGGGTGAGTTTTTTTATCTCTAGACAACGGAATACCTCTAAAACACTGGATCAAATCAAAAAACGATCTTAATAAGATTTGTTATAATATAGGGAGCTCACTGAATGGTGCCGAACTCGATCCCCCTGAGTGGGAGGAAACCCCCATTTTGTATTGCAGATTCGGATTCTACGCCATGAAGTATGTAGTTGTTTGAAACTTTTTTTTTCGATTCGTAACAGATTGCGCTGTAATCGCAAAAAAAAACATGATTGTGAACGTCTAGAAAAAAATACACAAAAAAGAGAAACAAGCAAACATGATTTTGTGTTTTTTTTATTTTAACATAAACTAACATTTCAAAAAGCCATGTATTCGAATCTGTGCCCCTTCACTTCGATACATTTTATTGACACACGAAAATTATTATTTCCGATTAGTTGTTTTTTTTTTTGTCTTGATTTTGTTATATGGTGTTGTGTTATATTTCTTTGTTTTATATTATTTTTAATTGACGTATTCTACGCTGAGGCATTTATGAACAATAAAGATTCAATTCTATATTTATTTTTTGAAAATGTATGAAATTTCTCATTTTTAAAATAATTAATGCTAGGCGATTTCATTAAATCGTTTTATATCCAATTTTAATACGCACACGGGCAGGCTGTTAGTTTTTAAAAGCGTAATTCTTGGAAACGACCAAGAATAAAATAAATTCTGGCGATTACATTACGGTATGACATAAACCGTACATATCCCATTTTTTTTTTTTTTAAATAACCAGTAAAGAGCAATACTTAAGTCGAATCTCGTTTAAAAACTAATTTACGATCGTACTGAAGGCATTTCGGCGGACCTCAATCGCACTATCGCGCCTCCGTCAGAAGGAAAAAAAGGAAAATCCCCTAAAACAAACGTAATACTTTTACTACCACGCCATTCGGTACCTTTACGTTCACGAGCATCATTATTTTTCCTTCAACGGCACCCGTAAAATAAAGGGTAATATTTGCGGAGAACCGTTACTACTTTCCCGAAGGAGTTACGCCCCGCGTGTCGCCGGAATTATTACGCGATAGTATCCTTTCCTTTTCACGGCGGGACCCTCTTTTTTATTATTATTACTTCTTTTTCGCCGCCGACTCGGACTCTAATGGTACGATAAACGGGATTAAAACGTCACCGTACTGTTTTGTTATATCCACAAGAAAAATAATACCCATTGTTAGATTTTGGCGAAGGAACATTTTTAAAGAGAGCACGTTTATCTATACTGTGAGCCGCCGACAAACCAGAGAGCGTTAACAATGGCCCGACTACCTGTATAAGAGTGTAAATGGAGCTCTCGAAACAGATAATTCCTTAAAACAAAATAGTTTCCAACTAATTCCAACATGTGTAGCATAAGCTTTGAGACTGGTTTAACATCTAGGATCGGCTTGTACTCATCCCGTTTATATCATTCAATTATGTTAAACTCCTCCATACTTCAACATGCAATAAAACAATCTTTTTCACCTATTTTCGTAACATCAATATTCGGAGCAGAAGTCTCATTTCTTCAACTGCATACATGACCTCATTTCATGAAAGATGATTAATAAAAACCGTAATTCTTTGTACTTACAATTAGTCAAACTAGCTTTAAATGCATGATGTTCGACATGATGGAGCACCAGTAGATCTGATACTTATTTAGTAATAGATCATTTTTTATGATTTCAATTTTACGGTGACATTAGCCAGATTAATTAGCCAAAACTTGCTGACCAACTGATTTACCGTTAGATTTCATTCAATTTGAATATAGGTTTTTATAAAAACAAAGTACACGATAAGAGATATTATAATTTTAATAAATTTTAACCAGCCGTTTTATAAAAAAAAAAAAGAAATAAATAATATACCACTCGAGCTGCTGTAAATTGCAAACTCAAAAATATGTGAAAAGTTTCGCAAACAATGGTGGATATTTTGAAAATGTTTTTTAAACACGTATTTAATAAATTGAGCTATATGGAGTGCATTGTACTGTTATTTTAATAAACAATATTACAACCCTTTATTGTTATTACCATACAGAGTGTAAATTGGTGTATGATGAACCTATAATTATGAGATAACTTTACTATGTTTCGTCCACGTGCAAATTAAACATGACGGATAAAACATAAAATTCTGATGATCCAAGTATACAGAGATGCCATCGTAAATTTTCCTACTGCCAACCTTAATCCCTTCACTTTGATTATGTTGTATAAGCGCATTTGTAAAAACAATTAAACAATCGCGTATAACTCAGCAAAATACTCAAATATTTGCTTTAGCTACGTTTTCGCAATCCAGTATATCTGAATAGTACACAGTGATTTACGCATACATTTTAAAGTGACTTTATTTTGTATTTTAACATTACATTTATATACCGAAGAGCTAGCCTAAATCCCTTCTGAGAAATGATTATATGTTGTACTAAATTCATTTCTTACTCTTCATTTGAGATACTGGAATAATGCCATCGATTCTTGTAAACGGCATATCAAATTGTACGATATTTCGGGGTGTTTGATTACGCATTAACAAGATGAGACGTTAATTGAGTTGTTTTAATTAATTTGTGTACATGGTGCGCGTTCTAACTCTTTATAAATAGATCGCAGGGAATGAGAGGTGGCGTGGTGCGGAGTTTCTGGCAGAAAATAAACTCACGCAAGAAGCGTGCGTCTGTACGCCGCCTCTTGCGCTTCCAGTTGACGCCTTTAATTTAGATTAATGAAATCGCCGTCAAAGTTCAGTTTAAAACTCTTTACTGCGCCGTTCGTTATTCTTAATTGTCTCGAAATTTCGCTATTTCGGGATTCCGTTGCACGTTACCTAATTTATTTATTTGTTTTTTTTTTCTTTTCTGTTCTTCGCCCGGCCATCTATTTAGGAGAAAGGCGCGCGCGCGATAATCAATAAAACGGCTCATAAAATAAATTATCACGTTTTTAAATTTAACTCCGCGGGCCATTGTATCGCGTCCCGGTGAAATCTTTATGGCGACGGCAGAGCCGGTTTACGACCTCGCCAAGGGTGAGGTCGACTTTTGTTTAGACCATTAAGAAGATTAGTTTCTCTTTATCGTTTCGAATTTTTTTCGGATTCGGGAAGACGTGCGATTTTAGCGCATTCGACGCGATAAATTAGACTTTGTATATTAACATCGCGATATCAAATAAATAAGAACACACCAGAACAGTAGGTCGTGTTTTGTTCGATAAATTCGTTCGTCCTAAATAGAACTTTTTTCTGTTTCGCTATTTGCGTAATACATAAGCTCACAATTTCTCTTAGGAGTTTCTAAAGAAGCAATGCGATGATAGATAGGAAGTCGGGTCTAAGAAAAATACAAATAATATTCGGACAATGCATTTAAGCAGATTAGTTAAGGTCTCCCGAAGTTAGCTACACGAAATCGAGATTAACACTAGAGATCGCTTAATACAGTGTAATAAAATGAATGCTCTAGTCACAAAAAATTAGCTAATTTTTGACAAATTAAAAATTATTCATGATTGAATTTTATAAGTGTGGTGCATTGTAACCGTTAGGTTTATTTATTGGTACTGCACTTTCTACATTGGCTTGTGATTAAAATAGCATAGAAGATTCACTCTTTACGTATTTGAGAAAGATAAAATAAGCATTAGTGTTCATGTTATACTACTATTATTCGACATTAATTAGGCACAATTTTTTTCCATGTATTTTAAGAATTTGCTGAATTAATTTATTTTCTTTCATGATATGCATCCTTTCAAACGTGAAGACCTATTCCAAGTGTGGTTTGAATCTCATG
This sequence comes from Protaetia brevitarsis, assembly GCA_004143645.1. NCBI lineage: Eukaryota > Metazoa > Arthropoda > Insecta > Coleoptera > Scarabaeidae > Protaetia > Protaetia brevitarsis. The sequence goes on from RXPK01003479.1 coordinate 64,295, forward strand.
AAAAAGGTTTAAAAACTAAAGCGGTGTACTCTCATATAGTATCTACGATGGGCACAAATCTGCCCGGTATATGTGAGTCCACAATACGTAAAAAAAAAACACATCGCGTCGGTAATCTCAAATTGTCACATTTATGATTATTTATCTCATGTGACCAATTTAAAACTACTAAATGTTCTTGTATTTTTTTCTACACCATTGGGTGTTACATATCAAGGAACAAATAGATTGAAGAGCCCATTCTAAATCGAAGAGCGGATTACAGTTTGAAGAGTGGTTAAAAAAAAAGATAGTGAAAGTGAATTATTTGGGCAACAAAGAAGCGTGAAATTTATTTATTCAAGCATAATTTAAGATACAAATTCAAAATTTTTATAATAAAAAATATAGTCATCTTCAGGGATTGAGTTGCGTTTTTGTAATTAGTTATTTTCGAAATTTCAAGTTTTTTAAAATAACATAATGCAAAGAGAATTATAATTATAAAAGAATAATATACGTCAAACTTGCACATAATATGTTTTTATTTAAATAATACAGGTGCAAAAATAAAATAAAAGAATCTAGATTTATATATAAAAGATTTACCCTGAGAATTTGATTTCATTATGTATTTAGTTTAAAACAAGAGTTTTATTATATATTTTCTTATGGTTCCCAACGTGTGGGGCTTTATATTGCTTTACTTGCCCATTAAGAATTGTATAAAATCAATTTCTCTATATTGTTTTTCTAATTATTTTTTCGGGCCTTCAATATTTTTTTTTGATCATTGTATTTAATATTTTTCGAATCTCTCAACTTTAGATTTTCACTAATACGATGAGATTTTAAGTTACTTACATCATCCAAAAATGGTTAAGTAGAGATGAGAATAAAGAAAACAATATATTATGGTAATACACGATACAAGCATATACAATGTATAAATGTATATCTTATTCTGAATGAAATAAATTAAAGGTTATTGAAACAAAGCTCATAGCATCTTGTATGTATGTACCTACTTAATAACCTGCCGTGGCATAAATTTAACGAATATAGGTATGCATGTACCACACATACATGCGTGCTATACACATAGGCAAAGATATATCGCGCTTACCAAGTTGTAGATATGTACTACATACGTACATACAAGGTGCATATTTACATAATGTGTGTGGCTGTAGACGTATTATGCACGAGCTTATATCTATAGATGTAAGCGATTCTGTCGCGGTAATGCGGGGCTGGTGCCCGTCGCCTAATTTCCATACATGAATCGCGTTCAAAACTGCGTATAGCTTATAGTAAAATGCAAATATTTGATCAAGATATGTCGACGAAATTGCCCTTAAGTATAGGTAAGTCGGTCGTCGCCGCTCGCACAATGCGCCCGTATAGAATCGCGTCGACCGGGCGAACGGATAAGCTAATTATCATAAAATTGAGCTATTGTATTCTTTCTAATGAAGCTATTATGACGGACGAGTCTTGGGGAATAATCAATTAGCACTTCTTATTGTTAGTCATATTGTGGCTGTTAATTTAAATAGTTCTTTACTAAAGAAACAAAGGGATGCTTAAAATGTACACTCAAAATAATTTTATCACAATTGTAGCATACATCGCTATCATTTTTGTTAATATACTCTCGGACATTAATTTGTTCAACTTAATTTTCTGGCACACACAGTAAAACCTTTTGTATTGCCAAGTACATCTATGTTCTTTAAAAAAATTACTAAATGTAAGATAGTATTCTTTTTATTTTAGAGAATTTATTAGATTCATGTAAATAGAAATACAGTAAATTATTTTCTTGAAATTCCATTAATTTCAAGCAAAATTTATTTGTTACAAATGTTTTCCATCTTAAAACAAATACATAACCGACTTTCCCATGCTTAAGGCCATAAAATTTCTTCGATCAAGAAATTAATTTCTTGGAATATTGAGAAACTAATTTTCTTCGCCCAAGAAATTATTTATTTGCTTATGTATAAGAACGAGAGGTATTTCGGTTGAGAAATTCTCACTTGCTTTTAGAAATTACTTCTCTGTGTGTATGCGATTAATAGTCATACGTTTAGTTTTCCACATTGAGAGCGCTTTTTACAATTTATACATATATAAAACAACAATTTTTCAAGTGCAATATTGTAGTAATGGGATTCCACATGTAGCTTTTTGAGTGTGGCAATCAAAATCTTTTTTTCTGTTTCTAGGAACATAGGAACATCATTATTAGAATTGCGCTTAAAACGAATGATAAGAAAAAAAGCTACGGAAGTTCATAGAAGCGAAGGATTAGTAATTCCGGCGCGAAATAGAATTTATTTTAAGCACCCGCTAAATCCAATCTCGTATCTCCGACGGATCTCATTATATACGAGGAACAATTGTAGACTCATTAAAAACGCCCCAATTGAGAGAAACGTTATTTCGCGAACGCGCTTCCACAGATGAGACCGTGGCCGAGGTGTGAGAACGGGTGGCGGGCCACTCGACGTCCTAATGACGTCCAATTGTGTTTCCGCCTCGTTGGCTTTGCATTACTTATTCCCGGCGAAAAAAAAACCGACTAAATTTACGAACGGCGAAAGGTTAAAATTAAAATGCGAGCGCGAAAGTGCATCTCCGGCCAATTATTCGAATTCGATCCCCCTTTCGGTTCGGATGTCGATTCCAATTATATCGGCCCGGACGGAATCATAGGGGACATATTCATTCG